>JAQGAJ010000486.1:0-14878 GCA_034689365.1 Liebstadia similis | reverse complement strand
GAGCTGTCTAAACCACTGGTCGGCTCATCCAGTATTAGAATGTTTGGGTTCGACACCAACTCCAGTGCTATCGATATTCTTCTCCTCTCACCGCCACTACATTTTTCCAGACGAGTCTCCAGAATCGACTCCAATGACAAACTGTTGACTACATTATTGACCACTTCTTCGTGGTCTACATCTTTGTTTCCGTTCTTGGCCTTAGACGCGAACAGCAGAGCTTCCCTTAATGGTGCCAAACATGACCTTCGAGTTTGATTATAGAGGACTTACCTCAATGTAAATTTATCAGTGAGGAAGTCATCCTGGGATATTATGGCCACTTTGATGCGATTGCATCCAATCACAACAATATCGCCGGTCACACCTTTGGTCCTTCTCCCGCAAACACAGGCCAATAGAGTGGACTTACCGGCACCCGAAGGACCCATAATTGCGGTCAACTGAGAACTCTTGAAAGAACCGTTCAGACACTTGAGTATCACCCGATAAGTCGGGAACCGAGAAGTCAATAACCATGGGTTTTCTTTCCTCTCCACAATGTATGACAAGTTTGTCCACTTGACTTTAAAAACTTCAATCGTGGGTTCGGCTATTCTCACTGGGTATCTATTGTTAGTCTCGGGATGGCTTCAATTTATAACTTACCAGACTTCATCTTTACCATCTTCTTCGAGATCTTGCTCTTTCTGATTGGCGGTAATTTCTGCGGAAATACCTTATTCTTGTGAAGACTTTTAATCGATTTTATTGAATTACGACGTTTGGCCGTCGGCTGAGTCGGGTCTCTGAACGCTTCCTCCGAGGACTCCGAGAGAGTGATCCTGACATCAGACTTGCCGTCATTGGTCTGTTCGATCATTCTGTTGTCTTCGGTGATATCATTTGCCATTTGCACTAATTATTCAATTTCAACGAGAATCCAATTATATATTCAATTGCATGTAATTGCAAATGAGCTATAACTAGATCATAATCATCTATAACCACATCATTTTGGGGGTATTTTCCAAATGATTACTCAATTTGTGACGAATTCTTTAAAATTCAATTACTTTTCAAATATATTATTATCGATTCGTTTCGACGAAATATATTTCTCGAAACGTGTATTCACTGAATACGACTTTAAATAGACTTTTATTTAAAACGAATCTATCAATCGATAACTTTTAGTTTGCTTTTCTCAGGCATTAATTTTATTTTAACTAAGACTTAATGATAGAATCGCATGACTTCTTTGTTGTTCATCGATTTCATAGCTTGGTATTTGATGCTGACGTAAATTATAGCCTCTGTTTAGTTTTATTCATTCTTAATTACCTTCTTAACTAGTTTTAATTGGTTTTAATTGCTATATTAAATTAGTACATAATAAAATGAAATTTAAATTTGATTTAAATCAGATCCATATTTTAAAACTTATAAATAATGAGTATAGGATTTTCATTTTTCAACCGTGTTTAGTCGAATAGTCGAGCATTGAAAGTCAAGGGAATTATCATGAAAGTAAACTCCTCTCGTGGGTAACTTTGGTTATCGGCCAGAATTTTATAATCAATTTCTATTTGAGGCATATATTTAATTATTGTTTCAGTTTTTGTAATAATAATCTCAAATATAATTTTGAAATATTTATGAAATTCTGAATTAAGTTTACATAAAAGTAAATAAATTGCATTCAAGATCAATATCATGCAACTTACAATTGATTTAAGAAAATTCCAAATTACATTTTATGATAATATTGATGAAATTCGAAGTTTGAAATTCATTTTCGAATAGTTTGGAATAGAATTTGGTTAACAAAAGCCAATGCTTTTGATTTTTTCGTTTTAGTTGACAATTGAATTCATCATGTCCAATTTGAGAATAATTTCAAAGAAAATTAGTATTTGTGAAAGATACATATTCTATATTTGTCAGTACGCGTCGAAAACTGGTGTCTCGTTCTCAAGACATTCCACAAAATCCTCCAATTTATATAACAAGAAGTTTATGACTTTAGTCCTATTATCAGTTTGTTTGCGAGAAATTGTTTCACTCAATTCAGACATTGGACAAATTAGTTTATTGCTGGGAGATATTGCTTATAACTGGCAGATCAAGAATATCTGGAACTTAATGAATATTATTGCAACTGTTTCAACATTGGCAGTTTATCTATTGCACTACTTATATAGGAAGAAAGGCTACTGTCCATTTGCTGTTTTGAATCATGGTAAAATTAACAAGAAAGATTATGAAACAAATGAACTCATTATAATCTGGGAAACTTTGATCGAGAAAATAATACCATTTTCTGTGTTTTTGATATGGTTTGCCATATTATCTTCAGCATGTGATCTTTACCAAGCATTCTACATAACGCTATCATGGGCAATTTTGCAGTTCTTTCTAACTCTCTATGTGCCACCAATTTTGTTACTTAATCTTTTTTACTATTGTCTAATGGCTTATAAGTTTAATTTAGAAATAAAGCGCGAAAATCTAAGATTAGTTTATTTAGGCCGAATAAAGGTAACAAGGGCATCGTTTGAATATAAAATTTTCAAAGTATTAGTCAAGTTATTTAAAATATACCACAATATCTACGATAAGAATCAATTTTGGTCTAAATGGTTGGGCATTCAATGGATATTCATGTCCTTCCAATTTTCCACTTATTTCATATTTGTGTTCTTCGGGGAATCGCCCATGGTCATCTTCATATTCGCAATTTTCTTTTTCATCATACTTGTCCTCTATATAACCACTTTAACCATGTGCTCAGTACTCGTTCAAAGAGAGGCCGACAAGACTTACGGTAGAATTCAAAGCCTCATATCTAAACGAATTGCTTGTTATCATTGTTTGAGGTTCAAATTAAAGGTAACTTTCATCGTATATATATTTGTTTGATAAACTTAATATTCTCGTTCAACAGTTGATCACAATTTGTGAAATAACTTCATCGAAAAATGTGGGATTTTATTGTTGGAAATTATTTTTGATTAATCAAAAAGTAGTATATGAGGTAAAACTTTATCAATTGAATTGACTTAAATTAATTATCGAATTTAATTGTTTAGCTCATCGCTGTCATAGCTGCGATGATCATGAAGATAATGGAGATGACCATCTACTAGAATCTAGTTACTAAGATCATTCAATCAAATCAAAGCCAAAGTAGATGATACTGAATGGGATTCTATTGCAAGTTATGTTGTGCTCGATTGCCATCTTTGAGCATTGTATCCATCAATCATGAAGTTTAGTTTGTTAGTCCATGAGGGTCATTTATACTCAGAATTTGAGCCTTAGGACCCAATTTGGAACTCTAATCGACACTTCCTTTTGAATTGACATTTTCAAGAGCCAAATTTGAACAGTTTTATCTCTATTTATATTATTTATTTATTATGTTGCCATGATGATATGATGAGTGTTTGTTTGTCCAAATCCAATAAAAAAATTTTTTTCAAAACATTCGAATATCACATTAAAATACTTTGAACTTTTATTTAAAATAGATTTCATGGTCAAAATGATAATCAAACTCGAAATTTATATCGAAATTACAAATATAGTGTTAAGAAATAGTATTCCAGATTGAGGTAAAAGATTAAGAATTTTCAGTTTTCATCAATAGATAATGTGTTGACTTAATTCGGATTCGATAATGAAATCTGACAATAATTTGAGGACTCGTTCGGTAATAATGTCTAATTTGAAAATTATTTCGAAGCGAATCCGAATTTGTGACCAATATCTTCATTTGGTTTGCGAGTACTCTTCAAGAATTGGCGTTCGGTTCTCTTACAGCGAGACACAGACTATTCACAAGATTTATAACAAGAATCTTATATCACTGGTTCTTCTCTCAGTCTGTGTCAGAGAGATTGTATCAATCAATACAAGTGATAGACAAATGAGTTTATTTCTGGGAGATATTGCATACGATTGGGAGATCAAGAATATATGGAATTCGATTGTCATTATCGCAACCATTGGAACGTTAATCACTTACTCTCTGAACAACCTATATTGGAAGAAAAACCATTGTCCGTCAAGAGGGTTAGGACATCATGGTCAATTTATCAGCCAATATTCAAAAGCGAATCAAATTATATTCTTCTGGAAAGTAATTTTTGAAAAAATAATACCATTTTCCGTATTTTTGATATGGTTTAGCACATTATCATTTGGATGTAGTTTTTTGCAGATATTCTACATAGCCCTACCATGGGCAATTTTGTTCTCCTTTGCTGACCTTTATATGCCACCCATTATATTACTCAATCATTTTCACTATTGTCTTATGGCTTATAAGTTTGGTCTAGAGATAAAACGGCAAAGTTTAAGACTAGATTGCTTATGTCACATAAAAGGATCAAGGGCATCGTTCGAATCTGAATTATTCAAAATATTATTCAAGTTATTCAAAATATATCACAATATCCACGATAAAAATGAATTTTGGTCCAAATGGTTAGGCATTCAATGGGTATTTATGTCATGCATGTGCTCAAATTATTTCGTATTTATATTCTTTGGCGAATCACCCATGGTCATTTCCATCTTAACCACATTCTTCTTTATCATACTCGTCATCTATATAATCACTTTCACCATGTGCTCAGTCCTCGTTCAAAGAGAGGCCGACAGAACTTACGGTCGAATACAAAGTCTGGTATCTAAACGAATGGCTAGTTATCAATCATCGAGGTTTAAATTCAAGGTAACTTTGATTATGAGGTAATTTTGGTAATTCTATTCTTGTTTATTCAAGTTATTCACAATTTGCGAAATCACTTCATCGAAAAATGTGGGATTTTATTGTTGGAAATTGTTTCTGATTAATCAAAAAGTAGTTTATGAGGTGAGAGAGAAACCAAAACTTAATTGGATTTAATAAATGATCGAATTATTTGATTGTTTAGCTCATCGCTATCATAGCAGGGATGACAATGAAGATTATGGAGATTGCCATCTACTAGAATCTAGTAGCTAGATCATTTAATCAAATCACCTTTGTATAAAATGCAGAAACAATATTAGTAATTATATTACCCGTTGAAAGAATGAAGAAACTTGCAAATTGAATGAAAATTTCATTTATTAATTGTAATACTAATCGTAATAAAATGACCATGTTAATGTCAATGTCAATGTTCATTTCAATGTCAATTGTTCATTGGTTTCATTAATACAAAGATCAAACATGAAAATGATTGAAAAAGTGAGCGTCAGATCAAAGATGATAATCAACTTTCAGTAGATATTCAATACGTTTTCGAACAATCGATATATTATTCCATTGTTTAAATTACATGCAATTTGTTCACAGATTCATAATTTTCCATTATTACAAACAGGATTATAGTCTCGATTCAATTTATTACGCTATCTATCAATAGTTCATTTGAAAAGTGTCAACACATTTACAAAATGATTGCAAATTAAATACAATCCAAGCATTTGTCAAAAATTTCAATCTAGAGATGAGAATCAATTAATTTAAAGCAGAATCGCATACATATATCCACATAAAGAATCTCAAATTTCCTTTCCCTTGAGAGAAAAATGATTGATTAACTTTTAAAAAGTCATCATGGGTGAAAACATTGAAGTAACACTTAAATTAAAGATGAAAAACGAGGGTAATTTAGATGAATTGAATTGAACTATAGGTGGATTACATGACCCGAACATAAAAAGACAAAATCTATATATATTTCTATGAGCTCAAGACATTGGAACAGTTATTGGTGATGTTTGATGAGCTGTTGCTTCAGTTTCTCCAGGAGGTAAATCCTGTGCTGTTGTTGTCTAACCCCCTGTGCTATCAATGAATTGTTGTCCAATCGCATCATTTTGTGTCCATTGAAGTACTCAAACTTAGCCGAGTGTTCACTCATTCCGATTGCGCGCAACCATTGCTGTACGTCATCGCACGACCAGTCGGCCAGTGGTTTACGGGCAAAGGGCGGGACAGTGCTCGGGGTATGTACTACAGCATTGGCGGTCGGTTGTCCACCAGTGGCCAGCATTGAGACTGGACTTGTGTTCATGTGTCGCATGAGTCTGTTCTGGACAGTGAGTCGGGTGTAATCACAATAGTTGTGTCGTTGGGCCGCACTCTGTCGGTCGATAGTCTGTGTCATTGTGGGTCCCATACTCTGGGCCATTGTCTGCGGGTGAGCTCTGGTCAGAGTAGCGAACTGTTGCTGTGATTGAGCCGATGGCTGCTGAGAGAGGACAGCCTGACTGTGGGCACTGACGTGTCGGTTGAGTGTAGCGAACTGTTTGTGGAGCGCCTGTTGGTTCTGGACTTCCCTCGGGTTCACCCCTAACCTCATCGATGCCGAGATTTGTTGTTCGATCTGTTGCTGATGTGCTCTGACCTGAGCCGCCCGTTGTCGGGCCAATAGGTCACCGAATTCTTGTGCTGTGCGCTGACCTGTCATCTGATTGACGGGCACTCGACCTTCCATTGCCTGTTCGGGTGATAGCAGTTGATCTAATTGTTATTTGCTTTGATAAATTAGCTAGATTAATTATTTTTAATAAATAAACCTTGATTAAATTAAAATGATCTAAATAAATGCTAAAACAAATAATGTTAATTAATTAGAACAAAATTTGATAAACGAGATCAAACAAAAATCAAACGAAAACAAGCAATAATTGAACAAAAAATTTATTAGTAAATTAAAATACAATACAATTCATGCGATTATTAATTACTCAATAAATTAATTAAAAATAAATAACAATAAAAATCAATAAATCGTTTTATGAATTGAAATGAGAATCAAAATTAAAATTCTAAACAAAAATACAATTAAATCATTTGTAATTTGGGAACAAATGAACAAATCTTTACAAATTGCAGACTAAGACTGATATTATGTCAATGTATTAAACATTGAATTAATGCTAATTAACTAATTAGCGATTCCATTCTCATCAATAGTATATCGAATTATTATTAGTAAAACCATTATAGAAGTGGTTTTGATCTAATCCGTGCCCGCGGTCTAAGGAATGGTGGTTTCGATCGAATACCTGTTGGTTTAGGCGCTGATAGTGTTGGTTGTGATGTGCGCTGTGCTGAGTTGCTATCGGTGTCGGCGAAATTATTCGGATCTGTTCCTTGTTTTGCATCAGATGAGGCAGAGTTGCCGGCGGCGGCTGCGAAGGAATGGGTGGCGGCCCCTGAGGGTCGGCCATCGTTTGCCGGAGCATCTGTTTGTGTCTCATGTCCTGCAACTGTTGCTGTCGTTGTTGCGACAGAGCCTGCAATTGACTCATAGTTGGCTGTCCTCTGGCCATCGGGTGGCCGGGAGGTGGAGCCGCAAACTCAGGCGGTGGCGGAACCAATTCGGCCAATACATCGACTTCGTTGACCGCAGCTAAACCTGGAAATGATAATTGAATCCACATTAGAGTGATTGTTGAGCAACAGGTCGGGTGACAAATGAAGAATGAGATCAAGTCTATTGAGATCTATTAAAGTCTATCATTGGTCAAAATCAATCACATACTGCTCTGACCTAAAGAGTCAATCTGAAGACGGATGGGTTGAGTACTGGTCGGCTGACTGTTGGTCGTCTGACTGATGTGCTGACCACTGGGCATCGGACCACTGGCCGTCGGCTTTGTTGCGGTATTCATCACTGGTTTCGATGAGTGGACTGATTTTGTCGGTAATGTATGGACAGCAGTGTTATGGTGTGCGCTCCTGTGCTGATCTTCGCAGACGCTGACTGTCCTTCTGGTCTGTTGAACGCAGTGGTTGTGTTGAGTGGCCGGAGCGGCACAACAAAGGGAACCACTATGCCCGGCATTCCTGACGGGACCCATTGTATTGGTACCGGTAGCTAAAGACTTGGACAGGTGGTGACCACTTGGAACTGAGGTCTCGTTGGACGACCTAATTATGTGCGCTATCTTTTCGGACACATTCTGTGCTTTGTTCCGAATTTGTTGGCACTCGACTCCCATTTGGACATCTTTTCTATCACTTTGACGGCCGTACTCGCCTTCGACATCAGACGACACACCTGTGCAGAAGAAAAGTTTCATTGTTAATACATTATAATGAGATTATTAGAATGTATATTTGAAAATTTAATAGAAGATCAATTTGAAAATCCGAAATATCTTGCTGATTTCAAAAGTAATATTATGTGACTATAATTAGATTCTATTTTAATTCAAGTGTTTGTATCTCAGATGTGAGAGATGTCGAAGGGATACAGACCTGAAGAGCTATTGTCACAACAGTCCACTTCAAAACATGATTTACTCATTCGTATACTATTATTATTATTATTATTATTATTATTATTATTATTGACATTATTGGGACCACTGTTTGTGAGGTTAGTTTCCTTCTTCACAGTGACGGAGACCACAGCGGGCACAACAACATTGGCGTCCGAGCATATGCTCGACCGGCGCTCGAACTCACGAATGTTTTTCCTAACTTTGCTTATATTCTGAGAGCCGTCGGAATCCCCGAAACTTTCGTTTTGTTCACTGTTTTGCACAGATTTTTCATTTTTCTCTAAATTATTTGATTGTCTTTCGATCGCATTATTCATCGATTTAGACATAATCTTCTGAGTCTGTGCTCTCAGTTCTTCTTTGCTCACGATCTGGGGTTTGGGTTCGGTCGTCACTTTTGTGGCACTGGTCGACACACTTTTGGCCGTTTGTGCATTCCTTCCGCCGCTCTCTGACTGTTTGCAAGTCTTTGGTTCCGAAATGTTTTCCGGTTTTTGTTTGTCTTCACTGGTCTTTGACTTGAAAGTACTCATATCTTTGTTTCGTTCGATGTCTTGATCCTCATCAGACCAATAGTCGGGCTCTGGTATGTGTGGTGTTGAAAGGTCTTGTTCGGCCGTGTCTTGTCTCGTATAGACCGAAGTCTTTGACACTTCAGACCTGGTGTTTGGCTGTCGCGCTGCTTTCAACTGCGATCCGGGCGGCGGTGCCGGAGGTTTGGCCACAACGGGACTCGTCTTTTCACTTTGCGTTGGAGGTGTGTTGGGTTGGCCGACAGGTCTGAAACTGGACAGCATCTGCTGATTTTGTTGGACACTCTCATAGTTGGCGTAATCACTTTGTGAATGTTTCGATGTTTGTGACAAGGTGACTTTTATCTAGATATAAGATGAAAAGGTCAGTTTATAAATCACTTGGAACAGGTCTTACAACAGAGGTCTGCATTGCTGGACCAGGAGGTGGGGGCGGTGGAGGAGGTGGATAAGTGGGTGCGGGTCCTCTTGACTTGTCATCGCTGTTCTCTTCACTATTGACTCCAATAATTTTTCCGCCCCTTAGGGCCAGAGTTTGTGCGTATATTCCGGAACTGATGACAAGTCTCTCCTCACTATTGCTCAGATGGTGGGAGTTCTGAAGGTTCTGTTGAGCTGACTGTTGCAGCTGTGCCTCCATTTGTATGTCTGGAGTTGAATTGAAATTCTTGTGCAGTTTCGGAGGTTTCTTCTTCTTCTTGAGCGCAGTCATTGAGTCGTATGTCTTAACGGCACCGTTCGCATCATCGGTTTGTCGTTCAAAGAACTCCTGCAACTCATATGAAGATATTCTTCTGGTCTGTCTGGACCTGATTGAGGCCACTTTATTGCCGTCCAATCTATCGGCTGCTCCTTCGCTCAGATGGCAGTTGTGGTTCACTATCATTGACTCTATGGATGTGGTCGGCGAAGAACTCTGACCTTCGGATCGGCCCTCGGAGTCGTAGTCCAGATTTTTATCACCTTTTTTATCACTGGATTGACCTGAAATGGATTAATCATGGGAAATTAGTATGAGATGAGTTTATAACAAAGTCATATTTTTTAAATGCAAGCTGTAATTTATATCTAGTTTAAAATTCAACATTAATTGGTGAGAAATATTTCAATAGGAGTCAATAGGAGTCAATAGGAGTCAATAGGAGTATTTTAATTATTTTCAAAGGTTAAATGATTTACAAATGACCTAGCTTCACTTTTAAAATATAACCTAAAATGTTTTTAAATCATCAAGTTTAAATTCTCATATATCGACTAAAAAGATCATTTGATGTATTTTACCTGAACTGTTTGGAATGAGCAAAGACCTGGCTCTGGCCCTTCCTATTGTCAGAGTGGTGTTGGGGTCGCGTTTGGGTGGTTGAGGGGGTGGCGCGCGACCCCTGGATGTGGATCGGGAGCCAGAGTTAAGGGTATTCATAGAATTGCTGGGAGAGTTTCGGGGAAGGGTTGAGAACTTGTGCGATAATTGTGTGTCATTGGCCGACATATGTGATGAGTTGGGCACAGATGTGGACAACTGGTCGGCCATCGCATTGCCGTTACTTTCGTTAGTTTTGTCCGTTTTCTTCAGAATCGACTTAAATTGTTTGGTGTGACCGCCGGTCGACGCGATCGGAGTGGCCACTGTCATAGTTACCCGATCACCAGACTGTCGGATCAGCTGAACTACATTCTCGTGGGACATATGCCGGACATCCTGACCATTGACGGCCAGAAGGAAGTCTCCCCTCTTGAGTCCGGCCGCTTCGGCCACTGCCTGACTCTCGATCTCATCCAAGTATTGCAGACCAATGAGCGACTGCTTGTGAGACCCCATCTGTCCGGACAGGGATTTGGCGCCTCTGAGGACAAACCCGAAGCCCTTTGATCCGCGCTGTAGAGTGACTGTCCTCTCGTGGTAGAGCCCACTGTTGGCTGACCCACTTTGGGCGTCCTGTGGGAAAGGTGGACTGTTAATCGAACATGCTAATTCATTTGTATGGCTCATAATTAGATTGTAATTAAGCATGACCATTTAGAGTTGCTAATTTAATTAATTTAACAAAATAATTAACAAACAACATTTCATGGTCGATTTGAATAATTATCAAGTGATCGTGCGTGACCTCAAACCTATTTTCAACTTTTTTATTCTTTCATAATTAATTTAACCGTATTTGCAAACTTTGTATAATTAGATATAATTAGAATTTAATTGTTTTGTAATTCGATAAATTTGTTTTCTTCTAACAGCTATTCAACTAATTAAGTAATTATGCCTTTATTGGAATATTTTTAGAAAAATATAACATGGTAACTCGATAGCCTGAAACAATTTCAATTAGCTACAGAGTCTGATGGCTTGTGTGAAGTTTAATTTAATTTAATAGAACAGTTAATGGATTCAGTTAATCCAAACATTTCAATTTGAACTGGCTAAATCATTCTAGATGATTCCATTATTGCCATTGTAAGTGGCCAAAATTCATTTTGATTTTCTCATGAACAATTTTTTAAACTAAGAATTTCAGCATGTATTAAAATTACCCAGTGTACTTTGTTGGAATTAGCAAGCTAGTAAATTAAGAAAGAGTAAAACAGGCTTGTTACAATAAAGGGAAATTGGCAAGCTCAATTTGATTTGTAGTTTAATAAATGACAACTGACCTGATTCTTGAGAAAATGTTTTTGATGACTCCTTCCTCGGGCGGGAAGAGTGGTTGACGAGTAC
The DNA here is from genome assembly GCA_034689365.1 of Liebstadia similis. Classification (NCBI taxonomy): domain Eukaryota; kingdom Metazoa; phylum Arthropoda; class Arachnida; order Sarcoptiformes; family Liebstadiidae; genus Liebstadia; species Liebstadia similis. Next base: position 3,358 of record JAQGAJ010000486.1, on the reverse strand, counting down.
TTCTGGTCACGTCTGCCCTCCACTCGGGATTTGACTTTCTCGACACAACACATAGGGAACAGACCCTCCTTTCCATCCAAACACCGTCGGCCCAGAAGTAACTTCTGGTTAGCTATCGTTGGTGGCGACGGAACGTTCGGCAATAGGACTATCAGATCATTCCTCCGGAGCGCCAAATGTGTCGGATCACCGCTGTTATAGTCGGCGACCGCCGTTACGGTCATTCCGGGCAATAACTGAACGGGTCTTACGCTCGACTCGTCATCAGAGGAAGACTCATCGCCGTCATCGTCACCTTCCGACTGAGACCCGTCTTCACAGCAGACACCCGAAGACGTGGTCGTAGTTGTGGTGGATGTGGCACACGATCTACCGGACAGGGATGGCGATGACGGACATGGCTTTGGCAGAGTTTGCATTTGTCTTAGTTTTAATGGATCTAATGATTGGTTCTGTAATATTAAAAACGAAAATTAACCCTCAATTTGATAAATTGATGATTTAAATAATTTTGTTGAATAAATAACCAAATCATTCTATCATTATTTTTGTCCATGCTCGATTTTTGAATTAATTTTCAACATAAAACTGTCAATAATAAAACCCAACTTTTTTTTTGCTCGAAAAATATATGCCAAATGAGACTCACATTGGAATGTTCTTCGGTGGTGTGCGGCGCCCGTCGGGCCGGGTTGTACTTGGGTTTGTCCCTATAGGGAACGACCATCTCTGGCTTGTGGTTCGATATGAGTTCGGCTAAACTCATATTACCAGCGATTACAGAGACCTATCATTCAATGAGAGGAAAGGAATGTGAGAATCGATGTCAGAAAGCCTTCAATTAAGAGAATATTCTGTTTGTTTTGAATAATTATTCGAAAGACAAATCTCAGAATTAATTGGTCAGAGAATTAATGTGTGGGAAAAGGGCTGAAAACAAGTGTTTACGCAAAAGTCTATACCCAAACCAATGACCAAAACTAATGTATTTTAAACTAAAGGTTCTCATAAAACTATTCCGGGAATATTCAAATTGATCATGGTAAATTATAGGTTCTTTAGATGAGTAAAAGCTTAGGGACCCTCATTATTAATGTAGAGACATAGAGGTTGACCTTTATAACAAAAAATTATATATTTCTTTGTTGAATCTTAAAAATAAGCTGATTCTTAATGAGTCCGGGAAGACATTAATTAATTAGAAGTTCTAAATATTTATATTAAACATAATTGATTTATTTTTTTCGATGATTGCATTTTCTCATAGATTCAAATTGAGATAAACAATATTTTTGGTGTGATTTTTGTTTTTCTACAGTGTGTTCATAGTGTGTGTGTTCCCCAAAAACAGACACGACTTTTCAAATGACATAAACAGACAGTGAGTTTGTGCCCGATATCTGATGTGACAGAAGAGAAATCAGAATTTATTTTTATTTGAAGTGCACTTTATATCGAAATCGTGTGGTATAACAGCTGTCATACGTCTCTCATTGGAAAACCAAACAAAAATGTCATCTCTTATACTGTTTTTGTCTGTTTATATACAAAATTATTGATAGTTTTGTCGGTTTTTTCGAGAGCTATCATTTGGACCGAAGAGCTCTTCCCAGCGATAGTCAAGTAGAGGACAGACCGCTATCATTGCCTAATCAGAGCACTATTTTGGTGATCGTCTTCCCCTCTCCTCAGTCTCTCCCAAATAGCTTTCAAAATAATTCCCAAAACGAAAAGACATTTCTCTCTCCGATTGGGAAAAGAATTTCTGAGATAAGTCTCTCAGCAAACAAAAAATTCTTTTCTTCGGTAATCATCGATACGATTATGTATTTGAGAAAAATGTCTTCAAAACTCATAACCGATGAATGATTTTTATTGACAAACGGAGAAAGAATTTCTTTTATCCATTTGTATGTCATTCGATACTATCTCTAAATATTTTCTAAGCATAAGCTAAGCATGTTACATTCTAAGAAACTTACTCAATGCAAGATATATTTCGAGGAAGAACTTGATATTTAACATAAGTCTTATGCGAATCTAATCCTATCTTATATTAATCACTTGTCATACCTTTGGATAATGACAAAGGAATTTAGATCTGAAATTCAAGTGTGAATTGTGTTCACTACTAATTAGCAGAGGGGAGGGTCAGGGGGTGGCCGAGCACTTTGTCATGCTTTCGTTTCGTCACACCTGACACACTTTCGTTTCCTGTTTCAATTAATAAAAACATTGGACATTTGTGATCATTAATTTGAACAAGACCATTCTTGGTATCGACCTACTCTATTCTCTACTACCAATTTCATCTAATTAATTATGTGTCAATCAATTTTGACTTCTTATGACGGCTAATTAATGCCAATCATTATTCGTTAATTATTTGAAACCAATGAAAACTGGTGTTAATCGAGAAACCAAATGGTAAATGTGGTAAAGAAAGGTTCAGCAAAAGTAAGATGACTTGACAAATGACTGAAATATCCCTCGAAGACACTCACCTGATATGCGTTCTGATGCGAGTTGTTTGTGACACTTGTGTCGCAACCCCTGAGCAACAGAACCCGAGCGCAGTCGAGCTGATCGTTGATTGCGGCCACGTGTAGGGGAGTGTTTCCGCTGCCGACAATACGACAGTTCATATCACAGCCATAGTATAGCAACTGTTCCAAGTGGGCCACCAGTCCTAACTTGCATGCCTACCAAATTAATCATAGCTTAGTTGATCATGTTTAATTATTAAATAGCAAAATCAAATAGTTAAAATTCATTTTCAGACTAATACAAGATCAAATTTCCTCTATAACATTGACATTCATAAATCCTCGAGTTCTTAGACGAAACTTTGAGCTGTCAGTGGACAGACATCTCTACCAAACAACTGTCGGTTCGCTTCAAAGCGAATCCCGATTTGAATTTCTGCCAAAAAATACTCATCCGATGAATAGAGAGATCGAAGTTTCGCTCAATTTTTTGTCAAAATTATATGCTTTGAGTGACAGAAGACAAGTATAACCGAGTTATTTGATGATATAGGAAGTCGTCTAAAGATATCGATGAAAATAAGTTTACTTTTATATGCGATAAGTCGTCGATCGGTTATACTTTATAGCGTCTAAATAAATAATAAATTTCTCGATTAAAATGATTGCTATTATTATTAGTTTTTATATCATTTTATCCGATGTTAGGGTTCATCGAAGGCAGAAATCGCTTCATTAATTGCAAAGAAATTCCTCAATTTATCGAATTAATAATATTTATTTTACATATTTATAAGTAAATCCAAAAAACAAAAGCTATTCCGGGATAACCAGTCTGTCTGACTCTGGACTGAGTGACTGACATCTCAGAC
>JAQGAJ010000485.1:0-14888 GCA_034689365.1 Liebstadia similis | reverse complement strand
TCTCTCTCTCTCTCTCTCTCTCTCTCCCATCGTAAGAAAAATTGAAAGATTTCTTTATCCAGAAGTAAATAATTTATCAGAGAATCGATTGCTTTCATAGAATTCATGTTTGACTTGAGTTTCGATTTGTTTTATCCGGAATTCACTGAAAAGTAATATTAATAACGAAAATTGAATATATTTTGTGGCAATAGTTTCATACCTTTTATGGCCGAAGACGTGATACGAAAGAATCGATGCGAACATCGGTTAATATATAAACATGGGATCGAATGGGGAGAGGATTATGTTTGGATGAGGTCTGAGCCGATCGTCTGGCAGATGGTCGCACAGCACACGCACAGCACTCCATCCATACTTGTTATACAAGTGCTGTGATGTCCAAACAAGACCTGACTATAGGGCCAATTGCGGCCATTCTTGCAGTTCTGTCAGAGCTGGCAGTCCTTGTTTGCAGAGGGGATTCGCTCTTATTATTTAGGACTGCTTTCGATCTGTATATACACCCGAAACTCATAATACAAAGCACACAATAAGCGAACAGCACTTCATAAAACAGTGATTATTATTTTGCAAACACCGGCATAAATGAATTTTAAACCAGTAACTACTCAATTGGAAAACAGAGCCTGCGGTGGATTAGCTCTCCTTTGCCGGGATTAGAAGCCGGGAACAGGTGGACAGTCAGTCAGTCCCCTATTTATCGCTTCTATTCTATTAAAACAGTATTTATACAAAACATTTAAATATAGTTATCGACACATTCGCACAATAGGGCGAAGGCGTAACACATATGCCATATCCCTATCCCTATCCCTATCGCTTACACTTTGCGCGAATCAAACCCAAAGCGATGAATACCAGAGATCTTTGAATTAGTGAAAGGAATTTGAATAAATAATTTGCAAATAAATCCAATCCATTCTCTTATGTCTGCAATGATTTTCTTTAAATTAGAAAATTTATTCATAAAAGAGAAGTAAAAATACATTTTCATAGAAATTGAAATCAAAGGCACAAAAGAGAAATCATTTCGTAAAACATCTCAAAAAATGTTTGCATTGAATGAGACGTTTAGTAATAAGAGTTTGGTCTCGAGTTTAGCGCATAAATGAGTGAAGAAGTGATGTCTCGAAGAGGAAGAGATGAAAAATTATAAATGTTTACGAAAAATGATCGGTTTTATAGGTCTTAATTTGAATCTATAGCACAATGAGAGCACTGGAGGCTCACTATTAGATGGTATACACATCGAGGACTAAATGGGGAGCGAGTTGTTGGGCGTTCCGCTAAATTTGAGCGTCACTTTCAACTATCATTCTCTTCATTCTCGCCGCTCAGCCGTTCCTTTGGATGCCTTTAAGCCACAGAACTTTTTCTCTTTAATATTCTTGATGTGTGGGCTCAGAGCAGAGCAGAAAACCTCAAAGAATTATCATAATTATTATTATTATTCTTATTATTATTATTATAATTTCGGAGATGAGAGTCATATCATGTGATGTGATATCAAAATTTATTTCCAACTCTTATTTGTTATGCAATTCTCGTAATCTAATGAATATTTTTTGTAAACAATTTATCCATAAATTTGTTTCATTAGACCCAAAACTAAATACTAATCACTAAAATAATCAATGAATTGATGATTAGTCGAGATTTGAGTCTTATTTCTTAAAGAATTGTGTATTTGTTTGGCTAATACACTGCCAAACGGGTTCAATAGTGTCTGACCCGCGGCCTCAGTCGGTAATTGCTTGAAATGAAATTAAGTTGTAATCCAATTAAGGACTTCAGTAAAGATTCTTTATGTGAGCCAATAGTTGTGTAACAAAAGATTAGAACTATTTATATGAATAGTAGAATAGAAGGTACTGTTGGGCTGAGCCAAAGGAATGGTAGGCAATGGTAGGCATTGTAGGCACTAATAACTATTTAATTAGATTTCTAATAAAATTTAGCCAATTGTGCGCTAAATAGCAATACAAATGAATAATAAGTGAAATGCGTTAATGTGTTAAACAACAAAATAAATTGTATTTGAAGTCTAGATTCAAACCATTCAAACGGATCGACAAATGTGTCACAAATTGAATAATTGTTTTTAAAGAGTTGTCTAATCATTGATTCGCTCTAATCATCACTTCTTGGACTGTCTTCCAGGTCTGGTTTCAGAACAGAAGAGCCAAATTCCGAAAGCAGGAGCGTCTAAACCAACAGAAGTCGGGTTCGGGTCAGAGCTCTTCGGCCAACTCTAATACAAACGGACCTAACATACAAAATGGGAACAACAATAACAGTAACGGCAACGCCAGTAATGGCAGCGCCGGCGGTAATAATCATTCTTCAAGTAATTTAGAAAATGCTGCCAACGCTGGCTCTGCTGTCAGTGCTCTGAGCGCTCGCTCTGGCGCTCAGCAAAACTCACAGAAAGGAGATTCCAGTGCATCAGCAGTGGTGCCACAACTCCATCAACTCAGCACACCATCAGCTAAAGAGATCAAAAGAAGTCCCGAGAAGCCGATGAATGGTATGATACAGTCTAACCACGATTTTGGGGAACTGACAGTTCACGAAAAGTTACTGACGAGAATCGATTTCGACCATAAGAGGGGTTTCGATAAAATCAATTTTTATCCAAACTTAGTCTAATCAACACATTATGTCACTTATGTTCTACTTATTAATTAAACTTATATTTAATCGTCTCATCGATTAATTTATTATTAAATCCAAAAGAAATTAATATAAAATATTGTGTAAAATATTCGTTAAAATTGATAATAACTTTGACCGAAAATCATTGAACAAAATCCGTATTCGACTAAAATCGAGGCTAATTTGAAATTTGAGTCCATAGAAGCGATTGACTCGATTGAGGTGATTGACTGCAATCGAAATCCACTTCAAGACAATGTGCGACAGAATCCGAGCTCTGACTGTATTTAAATTGCTTTCTTCTTTACAACTAAAATATGGCACAAATTCTCAGATAAATGACTCGCTTTTCGATAATTTATTTTATTCTCCACTTTAACTCTATTTCCAGATCAGAGATGCGAAAGGTTTGTCTGAAATGGGGGGTAAGGAAGAGGATAGGGAGAGGAATAACAAAATAGTCCGAAGGGATGGTAACCGAGGTATGGAAATGAATGGTAAAAATGGGGTTTTCGTTCAATAATATTAATTTCGGTCCATTTGTAAATATAATTAAATATAATTTCTGTTAAATTAATTTAATTCTTATTTGAATTGAATTCCGAAATATAAAACTACCAAAAATCGGGTAAATTTATGGTAATTTTTGTCTATTTTCAAACTCAAGTGAGGTTTTCAAAGCCCTTTCGCATCCCTTTTCGAGACATACTTTGAATCCTCATGTGTTTCACTGAGAGCTTATGATTACCGACGAGAATCGAGTCGACGGTAACGACCACTGATGTCAATGGATGTCAAGTCTGTCGTAATTGTAAGCGAGTCTAACCAAAGGCTCGATCTTTTGTAACGAAACGAAAATAAATTATTTTAAGTAAATAATTGGAAATATGTTTGGATTTGCTTTAATTCTGGGTTACATTGAAATTGATTTAACAATTATTCTGCAATAAAACGATGCAATCAATTATCAATTATCGCATATCAAGTGTAAAAAACCTGTTTTCGTATTATCATAGATAACACTTCGCATTGACATCCGTTTGGACTGACTTCGATCAGAGACCGCAATAATCAAACAGCGGTAACAATGAAACAGTGATCACGGGCTTAGTGGTCAGTACCCGATCGAACGTCTGTCCAAATGATAGAATCAATTGAAAGGAATTACATTGAGAATGAACAGAATGAACATTTCGCTAATCGAATTCAACAGACAGTTAATACACTGTCAATACACTAATCGCTTCTATCTTTGCAAACAGTGCTCATCAGAGCTGATCTCCCGCTGACCAGTCTTAACGTCGATGATAACCATTCCGGGTTAGGTCCACAGCGGTTCCGGAGGGCTGTCCAAGAGTTGACATATGTTTGTAGTGATGAATGATTTGTTTGTTGAGACAACTGAAGACTGACTAACAATGGGTTAGGTCTTAAATTAGATAGCATTTAAATATGAGTTATGAGTGGGTTCGGGGGTCGGGCAGAGAGTGGACACCACCGGAACACTAATTGTCATATTCGGACTAATTTTCGTTTGAATGCAAAGTCTAAGTCTTGGGATAACAGCGTCTGAGATAACGATTTATTCACATTTCAACACTAATTTAGTTCATTCGTGCAAACGATTAACTCATGGCTCTCATCACTTGTGAGGCCCGAAGTTATTCGGATGTCCCGACCAGTGTTGCAAATGTTGAAGCCGTGGATCACAATTTGGGTTAAGTGTTAGCTGACGCTGAAGTTTTCGATGTAAGTTCTCTGAACTCTTGAAATCGGAATTATGAGTCTTATCGTTGAAGATTTGTCTGACAAATGGCTGATGGAATGACTGGTCGTCTTCCGGCGGCAATGTTTTACTCGGTTTGGCCGATTGGGTTCGGTAGAGCGGTAACTGCTGTCGACCACTCATATCACAACCCATCTGAAGGGGCAGACTGTATGTGACCATCAGTTTTGAGTGACCGGGCGATGACTCCCGACTCTTGCCTCGATTCCGCACGTCTTGGATGTGGATCTTCGCCTGTTCTGCGAGACGTTCGGTAACCGATTTGTGAGGTTGATTACCCCTTTCCGGATGATAGAACTTGCATTTGTTGCCATACGTGCACTTCTTTCCATATGGACAGAGCGGTGGCAACACATCCGGCGGTTGCGGACGTTTGCGTAAAAAGTTGTTTAGTGACGGCCCTTTGCGTCCGAGCGGGTCCTCGGGTGGCATAAAGCGGTCGTTTACGAACGAATACATTAGAAGCCTTTCTTCGACAACTTTTTTGAACTCTGGGCTCTCATTCGTCAGATCCCTGTAGTTGTCATTTGACACAACAATCCCTTCGGTATCGGCGGCCAGTCTTAGGATATATCGGTCGTCATAGCAGACCATTCGGCGACCGCCGACATTGCGGGAGGGCGTGAAGACAAGAAGTCGTTGTGCTTCCAGTTCGAGGAGTATTTCTTGGTCTTTAATGGGAGCGTCAGGTCGGGGCACTTCCTTCCTCCACATGGGCACAAATACAGTTATCGATCGGTGACCGCGAGCCTGAAACCACTCGACACAGATTTTGATTCCCATACATGAGAAGCACTCTTTGTTGCCGTGACTGATGGCAATGTTACTGCCGTCGATCACAATGGGTCTCAGGTTTTGGTTGTCGTTGTCGGCAAAGTGCAGGTCATCGCTGTTGGAATCGTTGATCATCGACGAGACCAAAGTCTTGCCTAACCCGCTGAACACACTAATTGTATTATTGCCGGTCCCGGCGCCGAGTTTTATCAGTTCGGCCAAAAGTTCGTTTTGACCCGCAGTCGGACCCAACTTCATGAGCGCGATCTGGACCTGGGATTCGGTGTATCCCAGTTTGAGAGCAAACTCGACTGACTTTATATAATTTGGATCACTTGTGATCACTTCCAGAAGTGTTGGCAGAGGAAGGGTTTTGGTTGTTATGTATTCCTCAAACTCTTGACCCAAAGTATCGGATATGGTTCGCGAGACTTCGTCGTGATGTCCGCTATACGAAGACCTTTGGCTCAGAGGTTGACGGATGGACATCGAAGGTACGGCCTGTTCCGAGTCGTTGTTCTCGTAGTCGGAGTCATAACTTGAGTCTTCAGACTCGAGAAGCCGTCGAAACGGCTTCTCTTCAGACCAATTACAGTCTTCTGCCATTTTGTACTTCAGAACCGTTTGTAAGCTATATATAGGAAGAATGGGATCAATTAAGTGATTAAGAGATTGGTTGGAACCACAACTGGTCAGTGACTGACATATGAGATGATCACCTCTGTTGAGGTCTTTGACCGATCAACTGACCTATTAATTAAACTTGGATTTGATGAGATCGACGGTCACTGATGACCACCGACGGGAGTATGTGTTGATCACACGTCAGGTGACTGACCAGATAGTGGTGTCCATTAGTATTTCTCGGTATCAATCGGTCCAAACCATGTTCAGACGTCCAAAATGGTCGGTCGGTTGTGATCCCCTCCCAAAGTCAGTACTCAGAGGCTCAGAGCCAAGAGTGAGCTCTACTGAGCACAGGAGTGGTTGAGTCGGTGCAGAGATAAGGTCTTTGCGATGTTTGGATTAGCTCTCGATAGTGAGGTCCGGTTGCAAATCGACTCAACCAAGTGAACTGAATGAACAGGTAATCTGTTAGCTAACAACAAAACGACTCCAAGGATAGCACATCCTGTTCTCAACAGGATCTTCACATACATAGACGCACAGAAGAAGGCTATACAAGACTACAACAGATACTATAGTGTAGTATAACGTATGCTATATATAGCTATAACTGTTGCCATAAGAGCACAGGTCTTGCCTTTACGTCATAACTACCGGATCAGTCAATTGTGTCGGCACAAGTTCAGCACAGGTCTATCAAATAGGAGTACCAATACTATTGAACTCCTATTGGCTCGGAATTAGTTTATATTTGGTTCATATATTGGTTAATATATTTGGCATTTGGCAGCTGTGCCACAATGGGAATGACTTCACTCTGGGTATCTTTTACTCAGGGATATGAACTACAAATATCGAGATAATCAAATGGAAAACTAGATTAAATTCCCACAATTGTCGATAGAATACCACAAATTGTTCCCGATTTTGATAAAAGAATAATTTTATTATACATCAATGAGAAGCAAAGGCTCACAAACACGGAATAACCAGTTCCTATTCCAAGGAGAGCTACCTTTTCGACTGGACTGGTATCTAACATATGTCTATCCCATTGGTCAGAGCCCTATGTGAGCCCAGTTGAACAATAAGGTGAGTTCAGTGATTGTATGCAAGTCCTAACTCTGTGCCCAATCCAAGAATGTGACCTAAACTGCATTACACACACTCTCGGCTGAGCTCTCTCTGAGCACAGGTCTCACAAGTCTGAGCTCTGGCCTCAGCACAGGTCCAAAAAACGTGATTTCGTGAAGTTTGAGCCGGATTTGTATTATAATGATCGGCGGCTACTAATTGTCTGAATAAAAGTTTTGCCATAGATTTCAAAGCTTAGAGAAATGCTTAGGCAATAGTGATCGATAAGGACAACCAATCTGTTAAACACTCAGAGAGATAGGAACCGACCATTCGTTGAATGCCATTCACACCGAAGTTCATAGAAAAACAAATTCCGTTGGTTTGAGACAAAAACCTATTGAAGGGTAAGATTGGTCTCCATTCGAGTGAATTAGTGTTGCGCTCGATATTAAACTCGAATTGGGTTTGTCTTTAAGACTCTTAAGACTCAATTACTGACAATAATTAGTTATTGAGGTTATTCCCGGATCGGTTCAGTTTTGATTGAGGCATGGCCTCGTTCTCGATACCGATACCGTCCCGTCAAAGATCTGATCAGTGATGTCACTCCAAAGAGGACGCATTGAACTCAACCTGTTCTTCATTTATCTTTCTTATCGGTTCTATTCTCACAAACAGTGTTCAAACAAAGTTGTAATAAAACTCAATCCGATCTATATTTTTGTATATTTTTAATTACCAAAGATTTATGGCATCAATAACTTAATGGCTTCACATTTTAAAACTAATTATACCCATGATTATACCATGATTACAGTGTTTTCCGCAATAAATACATATTTCATGTGACCATCAGATGCTAAAAACATTGCACATCCCTATCATATCCCTATCCATGTTAGGTCAGGAGCGTCAAAGGTGTGTGCAATGATGTCAATGTGCACTCCAAGAGATGTTTCGCTTGATTACGATCGCAAGCAATTCATTAGTTTTGATAATTCAAATGTAAATCGAAGTCAACTTTTTTAGGGCTCGTCTTTACTCTCATATGAAAGTGAATTTGTAAAGTAGTAGAAATATCATGGGATAGTAGGCAAATGTCATGGGCTCGAGAGGGCATTCGAGGGCATACACGGCTTGTGAGGGCACGTATGGGCATATCATTAGTCGGCTTCTGCCAAATCATTAGCCTCGAGAGGAACGGCCGTTACTTCGGAAACGACTTTGAACTACAACTTAGCGGCAAATGAATGAAAGCAAAGAGAGATAACTATTACTCGTCTAAAGACTGAGTTAACCTCAAGACCGAGCTTTTAATTCAATCCGATCTAAAGTGTTATTTAAATTCATTTTAATCTTAAATAAATGTGATATTCATAGCTATTTCGATACATTTGCACAACGAATGAGTTATTAAATGTGATAATAAAATGAGAGAATTGTGTTAGACTTCAATCACAACTTAAAAGCGTTAAACAAAAGTTAAATTAAACGAAATTTTTAATTAAAAGAGAACTCGAATTAGATTTAAGTTTTAGACTCTGAAGAAGTGTTGCCGAAAGTGAGGGCAAAGACTCGAATCACTTCTCTTCGCACCACTCGTTCTCTTTGCGGACCTGTTCTTCTTCTTGAGGGTTGAAGTCGTTCTTAATGTTGAAGGTTTTGCGTATCTCTTCGGGAGTCTTGCCTTTGATCATATTGGCCACTGTCTTGCAGGTCACGTCCAGCAGACCTATAACGGGTCAGAGGTGGTCATAAGAGGTCAGAGTTGTGCGGATGGCTTACCCTTGATGTCGAGGTAATTGGCTGCGAGGATGAGCTCGAAGAGAGTTCCCTGGTCGACCTTAAGGAAGTCGGCGTCCCAACTGGCGATGTCATCCGTGCGCTTCTCTTTGTTCTCGTCGTCGTCAGGTGTGGGCGGGTCGTCCTTGTGGTAAGTCGCCCATTGGATCACCTTCTTGAGTATGGTTGAGTTGACATTAGGCAATGGCACCACTTCTTCGTCGTCCTCATCCATACCCAAGTCTTCTAACATCGTCTTTATAGTGACCGACAGTTTCGCGATCTCTACGTCTACGTCGAAGACCTCGCCGTCAGAGCTCTGGAGCTTAATGTTAGGCATTGTCTGATGTAATAGTCGATCACAATTGGAACCAATTCAGTGACAATCGATGCAAAAGAGCTCTGAAAACAAATCGATAATCAATTTTAATTCAAATCAGTAATCAATTAAATCCTTTTTACTTTTGTGTCAAATCAATTGAATCGCTTTCAAAGACTTTAACGAAACGTTAATTCAATTGAATTCAAATCAAATTCAGTTAAAATCAGTTCAAAACAATTGATTCAATTGTCGACAAATGTTTGCGTATTTTCATAGAATGACTCAACGCTTGACTCAAACCAAAGCTCTGAATGTTATTTATGGACAAAAGTTGTCTCAAAGCGGACAATGAGTATTGTCTGACTCGAAGCCAAAAGTTCGAAGTTATTCCAAACCTTTTATTAATAGCTAAGCGATGAGTAATTGCAAGGAAAGGGTACAAAACATCGAACCATTTGTGGACTTTTTTCAAATCGATAATCCTTGAGAATACAGGAGAACTCCGTTATAGCAGACAATTAATTAGACTTCAATTACCTAAATCTTAATCACTATTAACCAAATTTTTGTCTTCACTCCAAACCTTTCAAACTATTCATATCGTGTCTACTCTTTGTGTTAGTTCTTGAGCCGAAAGTAATGCCGAAATGAGACAACTAATGGGCGGAAACGGGATTCGTCTGTATTTAGTTGTGAGTGTTTTGACTGTTTGTGAGACAACTCTTCGAGCAATTGATTCATCCAAACATTGGGAAAGTTTTGTAAACTATTTGCAAAGAATAGAGAGTAAAAAATGTCAGCCAAATCGCTACTGCTCTGCATGGAGTCTGCATAGAGCAGTAGCGCTTTGCCTGGGCTTTGGCTCACATTTTTTACTCTCTATTCTTTGCAAATAGTTTAGACTTTATCCATAGGTTTGAATGAGAGTCACAGTCAGAGCCCGTTTGGCAAAAGTGATCATTGATTTGATTTGAACTGATCTGAAGAAAGCACTCGTCTGTTGAGTGTCTGAACTCGTTCTTCGAGACCACCGTTCGGCCACTGGTCTGACCCGTTAGTGACATACTTAGCCGTCGCTGACTGGTCTTTGACTGTCCATCTGTGGGAACAATCTTTAGATGATTAGTGGTATTGAGTGTTGTATTTGAACGCCATTTGCATTGGCTTTGATTCCAATGAGAGGTGTATTCCCTGAAGTGATTGAGAGGTGTTTCCATTGAACCAATTGATTGATAACGTGATAATCATTGCCGACAGACTGACCCTCACTAACAGTACTAACATTTCCATCGCTTCATAACTCAAGACAAACCGATCACTCATAAGTGAGAACCGTCGGCCGCATCTCTGGTCACTAACGCCTTACTGTCCTCTCTGTCATCGGCCGAACGACAACTCGCGGCCAAACCGAGCGAACTATACTTAAGACTCATTCCAAGTCTTTGTGAGACTCGATGTCAATGGCTGGACATACGGGTCAGACATTGAACGATAGACTGAATGCCGCGCGATATGCGTTGGCCGGTCAGGGGTTGGCCCGAGTCGTGTGCAAAGCGACCACAGAGGAGGTGAGCGGGCCTAAGAAGAAACACCTCGACTATCTTCTTCAATGTACTCATGAGCCAAATGTCTCGATCCCTCAATTGGCAAACCTTCTGATCGAGCGAACAAACCACTCGAGTTGGGTCGTTGTCTTCAAAGCACTGGTCACTGTTCATCACCTCATGTGTTACGGCAACGAACGATTCACACAATATCTCGCGTCCAGTAATTGCACGTTTCAGTTGAGCAACTTCTTGGACAAGACGGCCGTCAAGGGCTACGAGATGTCCACTTTCATCAGGCGGTACGCAAAGTATCTCAACGAGAAGGCTCTGTCCTATAGGACAGTGGCTTTCGATTTCACTAAGATTAAGAGAGGGTATGACATATGACCTCTTTTCATGAGATAAGTGACATAATTATAATCTTGTTGTTCAGGAAAGAGGACGGATCCCTGAGGTCGATGAACACCGACAAACTGATCAAAACAATTCCGACTCTTCAGAATCAGGTGGACTCCCTCTTGGAGTTTGACTGTTCAGCCAACGACCTGACCAATGGCGTTATCAACGCTGCCTTTATGCTACTATTCAGAGATCTGATCCGACTCTTCGCTTGTTATAACGACGGGATTATTAATTGCTTGGGTATTGACATCTAATCTCTTTATTAGCGACTTATCGGTTGATTTTCATGTTGTGATCGACAGAAAAATATTTCGATATGAACAAAAAGCAGGCGCGCGAAGCACTGGACATATACAAGAAGTTCTTGATTCGAATGGACAAAGTATCCGAGTTCTTGAAGGTGGCCGAGAACGTGGGTATCGACAAGGGAGAGATCCCAGACCTGACCAAAGCCCCGAGTTCTCTGTTGGACGCTCTCGAACAACATTTAGCACAACTGGAGGGCAAAAAAGGACAGTCGACTGCCATGTAATACAAAACCCATATATTATCGTTAAAACAGATTGTTTTTGCGCTACAATTGACTCGTTTTTGTAACTCATTTATAGACATTTCTATGCGATTCAACACATGTTTTGCATTCAAACTATTTTATTAACTCTTGTCAAACGATTAGTGAAGGTCTGACATAGCGGTGCTCTAATATAAACACAATTCATAACACAATTCATAGATTATTTGTTAATTTCAAACATTTCGACATATATTATGAGAATTTATCAAAGACTGTAAATCATTTGAATTTATATCAAACCATCTGTTTTTGCAAAAATTTCTATATTTATTGTTCTAATAACTAATATATGGTTTCTTTTGTTTTCTTTAGTAGTTCTTCGGCGCCGACAAACGGCACATCGAATGGTTCACTTCCAGGCGATGCGTTGAGCGCTTCCGCCTTCAAAGAAACGGATAATTCAGTTAAGAAGGCTCTCGAGGAGGAGGAAAGGATACTGAATCAGCTTAAGGTAGAACAAGTGGTTGGTTTACGACTCTATCTTTGATAATATATAACAGAATGTCAATTAGTTTTAGTCCATAGCCGTAGTCCAGTAGCGGAATAACATAGATGTCCGTTGTTTGCATGCTTCGGCTCTTCGGTGACGGTTTCGTTAACTCATTTTTGCTTTTTCTCTATTTTATATCATTGTTTGCATCTCTGCTGTTATCTCAATGCCTGTCCATTGCCTGAATTTGTAGACAAACAATAATAACAATATCGAAGACTTTGTTTGGCATCAAGAAAATTGGTTGGAAGTGGTTAGTAGTGCACAAACTCTACACTATTAGCACATTCTCTTTGCTTTTTCTCGTTTTCTCTTCCAATCAATTGTTTTTTCTCTGAATAAGTTATTAATTTATTATTTTTCGTCAACCAATTCGATGCAAAACAGGAAAAACATATCAAAGACAAAGATAAAGACGATATGAAGCCGAATAACCCGTTCTTAGCGATGTCCCCGACCGCTGAGTCAAAGCAATCGCCGGCCGCGGATAAAAGTCAGGGATTCTTAGATTTTTTGAATGAAAGCCAAACTCAGAATATTAGTACTAAGACTGCAAATCACAACTCAGGCAAAGCAAGTGATGACCTGTTAATGCTGTCCAACGCCAACCCGTTCGCTGATATATTGAACGCCTCTAATTCAGCACCAACTCAGACGGCCTTCCCGTCAATGACACCAAATATGGTCCCTTTAATACACAACCAGACGTTCAATGGGATGACATCGGCCACAACTAACGGGAACAACTTTTTTGCCTCAGAGGACGGCTTTGCGGCGGCTTTCGGCAAAAGCGAGACTACCTCTTCCTCAGGTATGTCTACTTTGTCTTCTCTGCCATTACTATGAATATAACGATAAGGGAAGCCCTCAGTTGTTGTGTTGTTAAGCATTTGTTTGCCTTAAAAACTTTCTTTCATTCGTATTCATGCTTTCATAAGGATTTGATTACAAAGAAGGGGGTGAGTAATGCTTTTCTTCGCTTTCCTCTCCTTTTCTTTCACTGCTTTATTGCTTTCAAATCGCTCCCCAATTAAGTGTCAGACCAACCGACTGTCAAACTGCCGATCCCTTCGACTGATGAGCCAAATCGGTCGACTTCTCCCTCACCAACTCAGGACATGATAAAAGGTGCCGGAACTACACCTATATTACCCGTCCCACCCGACCCTGGCTTTGGAGAAGACAGTGGAATTGATGAGAGCGTTCCCGTGTCTCGCGGGAACAGTCCATCGCCAGCGGGGGTTATTCATGCGCCACCGCCTTCGGGGGAGAGTAGTCCTTACGGACCACCTCATGAGTGCTCTCCCTTTGCTGTTACATTTGGAGATAATATTGAACTCCCGAAACCTGGAGCTCCGCCTTCGCGGCCGCCTCCACCTTCTGGTGAGGCTCATCAGTCAGAACCTCCGACCCGACCCCCTCCGCCCAGTTCTTTAAATGCAGACCTATTCGGCAGTGAAGGCCTATCGGGAGCTAATATATCTCAAGCAATGCCTTTCGGAAACATTCCGTTCACATCATTAGATCCACAACAACAGCAATATATTATTCAACAGCAACTTCTTCTACAACAACAACAAAAGGCTTTCTCATCTCAGATGCAGCCAAAGCCCCAGAAGAAGGCTTCGGCTTTCGAAGACTTGGATTTAGCAATGAGATCGTCAATGGCTAAGCCGACCAAACCGGTCGGAGTGCAGCCGCAGGCGGAGACGACATCTCCCAATGTCGTTTATCCAGGGATGGTATTTATTCCTCCGGGATGTGCACTACCAGCAGGTTATGTAGCGGTTCCTGGAATGCCATCCTATGGAATAGCATCGGGCGCTTCAGGTCTCATATCTGAGGGTTTCCGTTATTGAATTGTTTTTCGTTATTCATTTGGTTTCATCCGTTCTTTTATTTATTTTGATTTACAATTAATTTGAGAGATATTTTGATTCTTTAGGTTTCGATGCTTTCGGTGATGTATTACAGCCCCAACTCATGGGCAAACAGACCGGTCAGCCTCAACCAGTGGTTCCAATGTCTATCGCGACGACCGCTCCGTCAAAAGCGAATCAAAGTTTGTTTAAGGGAGACTTGGATTCAAGTTTAGCCAGTTTAGCACAAAATCTCGATATCAATGGACCGAAAGGGAGCTTCAAAAAGTCAGAATTGATTGATATCTTTAAATGATATTAATATTTCAATTTTTTCAAAGACCTGGTCAGCAGTTTTCAAGTCCTAAAAATACTGTCAAAACTGGAGCTCCAGTTCAGCCGCAAAGCCAACCGACCGCTTGGAATCCAAGTCAGCCAATGGCCGGATGGGGTGCCGGCGCTCCCGGAATGATACCGACATCGGGTCAATGGCCACAGGCGTCGGGTCAGCCAATGATAGTTCCGAACTCAATGCCAATGGCTTATGCAGGCGTTCAGGTAATAGAGTTTGAAATTGAACTCAATATTGATTTTGTTGAACGACAGATGAGACCGGGAATGGTGGGCGGGATTGTGCCGCCTGTGGGCGCCGTTCCAGTACTTCCTGGCGCTCTGCCAGTTCTACCGGCATCGACGACAGCTCAACGACCTGTCAATCCAGGCTTAGCTAATACACAATTGGATCCCTTCGGCGCTCTTTAGACATATATTTGTTCCGATTTCTGACATTCGATACAAAAATTGTTTTATATTTATGTAAATCCTAATTAATTTATAGTTTTTGTGTTTTATTGTTATCGGAAGCGATGACAGTCTGATCCCAACCGATCCCATATCACTGCAATTGCCGCCATTTTGGTTCAATTCAAGACTCGAAGACTTTCTTTCGGTTTTACGCCAAACAAATCTAGTGTTAAGTGATTTTAGATT
>JAQGAJ010000484.1:0-14894 GCA_034689365.1 Liebstadia similis | reverse complement strand
GTACAGATCCGGCAAAAAGTCTAGTCTTATGATTAAATACAATTTGAGCAGTGATTGGTTCAAATTGATTGTGATCTCAATTTCAATTATGAAATTTTGCCGAATCTCTATCTTAAATATTTTAATCTAATAATTAATAAATGTTTAAAACTTGTAATTCGTTTCCCGAGGGAATAGTGAGGACACAAGAAATTTAGAATCAATAAAATTATACTTAAGGACTAATTTTATCGATTATTTACACTAAATTCGATCTAATATTTCATTTATATTCCAATAAATCCAAAGTCAAAACTTAATTACGAAATCAGGTTTTATAGCGATTGACACATATTTTAAAATTAATAATTGAATTCTTACTCGAAATCGTCGGACAATTGGATCAATACATCGCTAATCCGATGCAACAGTTTTCACACAAACAATACCTTTTTGGAAATAATCCAAACTCCAAGTCCTTTCGGTTATCTCGACAATCATTAATGGGTCGGAACATACGACAAATCAGTCCGACTGAGGGAAGACACTGATGGAGAGGTCAGGTTCGGGTCAATTGTTTAGAGTGAGTGCAGTCAAACATTTTATAGACTCGAAGGTCTGTTTGACTCGGAATAAAAACCAATTAAAACGTTGATAAAAATCAAATTTATTGATCGAATATTATGAAAAATATATTCAAAAGTGTATAATATATTACAAATCGGAATGTTGTTAGTCGTGTGCAAAACGATCCGACCGTTTGAGTCTCTGATCGTTAAATTAACTAAATTTCATTCATTTGATACATATTTCTATAAAATTGATGAAAAAATAAAATAAATTATTTAACATTACTTCAGATCTATTCTCAAAAGGCATATAAAAAATATGCAATAAATAGATAGAAATTCAATATTCTATCAATCGATTTAAAATTAATTGTTTTAAGCCTTCTATTCAAATGATTGGACGGATTTCATACAAATCACTAATAGTTTGCGAAATTTAAGGCATTTGTTGATTAAGTGATGGAGTGTTAGACACAGTCTTCGAGTGACATCAATAATGGGTTTACGTATTCAAAGCCCTCGAATTCCGACTGATCTATCTTTTCGATGCTTTTCCTGTTGAACATAGGATTAGTAAATGCGTAAAATGGTCTCAAACGTGATCTTACGGGTCGTCGGGTGTGAGTTGGACGGGTTCGTTAGTGAACTGGGGGTCAAAGTGTTCTAAATCACGATCAGTTTCGAGTTTAGGTTTATATGGAGGCGACACTTGTTTTGCTTCCAACTGTTAAAACATTGAATTAGATATTTGTATCGGATTCACAATTAACTCATGTAATACCGATTCCCAATCAATGCTTTTGAAGAACGGATGACTCGTAATGTCAGAAAATCCAGTCTCGGAATGACATCCGAGTCTCTCGTTTGGGTTTTTATTGAGGAAACCTTTGAGGACTGACTGCGCCTTAACTGATATCGAGCGCGGAATACGTATTGTCTTTTCAAGAATAACTTGGAATAGAAAGTCTTCAGTATTTTGGTCCGGATTATCGGTAGCGCCCACTATATCGAAAGGGGAGCGCCCGGCAAGCATTTCATAGAGAAGAACTCCGAGCGCCCACCAGTCCGGCTCAAAACCATAATCCTCTCCTCTTAAGATTTCTGGTGCGATATAGTTAGGCGTTCCACAGAAAGTACTGGTCGTGTCTCCCATACGAATGCCCTCCTATAGAGAGATATTGACATTTGATTTGGAATTGCGGGGAAGACTCAAACCTTGCACATTCCATAGTCTGTCAGTTTGACATGTCCTTCGTGGTCGAGCAGCACCTGTGATATGACAAATATATAATTATAAATGGTAAATAATCTAATAATCGCTTACATTATCCAACTTTAAATCTCGATAAATTATTCCTATAAACCGAACAATAGATTAGACTTGATTTGCGCCAATCAGTGCCATAAATACCCCTTTCGTGCAAGAAGTTGAGAGCGAGAGAGATCTCTGCGGCGTAGAACCGGGCGTGTTCTTCAGGCAACCGGCGTTGGCGTTGCATATGAAACATCAGATCTCCGCCCCTCACAAACTCGATGACGAAAAACAGGCTGAAAGACAAAAATGTTATCCTTTGGAACTGAATATTAAGACTTCAATACTAACCGACTCGCTGTTTGAAAACAAGAGTGCAAACCAACCAAAAACGGGTAATTAGAGGCCGTTTCAAACACGTGTTTCTCGGTTTGAACCCAATCAATGTCTTCGTCGTCGGTAACCAATTCTTTTTTGATGACTTTCATCGCATATATTCTTTTGGTTTTCTTGAGCTCAACCATTAATACTTTGGCATAAGAGCCGCGACCAATAACTCGCAGTAATTCAAAGTCTTTGAGTGAATACTGATTCGATTCGGTTCCACTCAGAAGATCGTGGTTTGCGTCCACGTCCTGACCCGAACGACTCAATTCTGAATTATCGATATCCTGAAGACTTAGTGGTATACTCGAGTGGTTAAGTTTCTTTCGAGACCGATCTTTGGGAGTTCCCGAGCGAATCAAATTATTGCTAACTATGGTAACGTCTCCGTTGGCATCGCGGGAATGGTTGCCGGGAGTGGAAGGCGTGCTCTCCGAAGAGTGATGTTCGTTCTGACCCGAGCACTGGTGCTTAAATAACTTGTGGCACTTCTTATGAACCATAAGTTTACAGTTAATGCATTTGAATCCTTGTCGTCCTAATCCCCAAATCCGGTCCCCACAGTAGGCACAGAAAGCTCTCTATAGTAATGAAAACAATTCAATCAAATTTACATTTCATAATATATATAAAGAATAGGTATTTATCACAACGGATAACAATGGGTATAATATTTGATTGCCTTTAATACACAATTGTTTAATATTTATAAAAAGTTGTGATATTAATATCAAACTTACGAAAAACATTTTATGAATCCTTAGAATTGAAGATAAAATTATCAAAACTGTAATTTTCTTTCTATCGGAATCTCAAACGTAAAAGTGGTCAGAAGTCACGGAAGATATTTGAAGACATTTTAGTGTTATTTGAGATAGAGTTCAAATGTTTGAATGACTTCGTTCGTTGTGATTATACAATTGTAATTCAATCATAAGTTTTATTAGGAAATGTAATTTTCTACTAATCATAAGTTGGATAATATCTGCAAACATGGGCTCAAAATTCAAACTTTTCTCAACGTCTCCTAACGTCTATCAAATTTATCTTTTCTGTTAATCCGATACTATATTTACAATTGATATAAGACTTTATCCTTAATTTCAGTTACGATAATATCACTGAAACAATCAGTTAATTAGTGGCCATAAGTAAAGCAAATCTAATCATATTTAAAGGTAAAATAGCGGAAAACGTTATCTCATGTGTCGATCAGTCTTAGTCTTTGCGCTCACATAAACTCATTGAACAACTGAACCAAATGTTTACATTCATTTAAACTGAGTCTCGATTTCTATTTTCAACTAATATTTGAGATTCAATTGTAATTCAATGCAAAGAAAGACAATCGAAACAAGAATTAAATGTATTGACGACTCACTCGATTGAATCGCTTGGCCTGAAATATATGGCCGTTCAGGCGATAGAGTTTCCGCCAACGACGGGCGCCCCGACGGTAGATGCTCTTGTCCTCACCCGGACAGGGAAGGCCTGGCACTTGCGGCACACTCGGGAAGACTGTGTTAAGTGTTTTAAATATTAATAGGAGTGATCAATAAAGTTCATTGAATTACCGTGGATTGTGATTTCCGAATCTTTGTTCACTTCATATAAACGGATCGCTTCTTCGAGTTCTGCCTGCGATGAGATAACGCACGGATCACCTGAAGAATATACCGAATGTTAGATGAGTTTAAAAACTGTCTGCATTTGTCAGAAGTGGTAACCTATATAATAACGGTTAAGAACCGGCGCTCGAAAGCAAGACAACCAGAAATTGATTGAAGTCATTGAGAAACGACTCTTTGAAAAGACTAGACTCTCATCTAATCGAGGTATGAGTCAAGAGATTCCAATTCAAATAGATTTAAGTGGAAGTATTAGAGGAATCAAATGAAGAGATCGCCGGAAATGTGATATCGTTTCGAGGGATACCATGACTTTCATTGGCTTAACTGATAATAGCATTAATTTTTATGATTATATCTGTATTTACTTTAAACACATTTACACACAATTTGTGTAATAATTTGTTTTAACATTAATTGTCTGACAATTAGTGACATAATAGCGGTCATAAGGGGTCAAAAGGGGGTCACAATCGGGTCACACCTTCTTCGTCGACCCACTTCATGGTAAAGCACTGGTCGGATCCAAACTTGCAGATGTCTCGCATTTCGCTGCACAAGTCGTTCAGATAGATGTCATCCTTGATATATGTGACCATAATTTCGCTGAAGAAGTGGTCAAATGTGAGCAAAGGTGTCAAAAGTGGAAGAGAGGACTAACCCATTGTAGGCGGCCTTCACTCGAATCAATTCGTTGTCCATTTTAATCAACCGATTAATACAATTATTGACAATACTATAAAACGAGGGATAAGTAGAGAAAGAATTGATTTAATTATTAAATACTATTAAATACAAAACAAAGTGATTGCAAATTGCAATCCATTGTCAGTCTGTTTACGGCTGAGGACAAGACTCGACACTCCTCTCGACTGCCATTTTAGTGGCGCTGAAGTCAATCTCAACGATAGCAGTGATGCCATCCATGGCTTCACTCACGAGACCTAACTCTTAGACATACCATTGCTTTGTATGACTTCCGTCAATAGCGCTCTGATCGGGGATTACCTCCGATGAGACAACCGATTGCAGTGATGCTCAACCATTACAATGGCGACGACCAAGAAGTCATCATTTGATCCAAATGTCGATTATGACAAATGTTGACAATTGTTTTGACTTAATTCGCTTTATTATCTAATAATGGCTCAAATATTTGGACATTTGTTTAATTGATTGGTTTGATTGTAATTTGTTTGCCATTTGTTGCCCATCTCTGATGTCCGGTCTGTGAATCACATGTTGTGAAAAGTTTTGCAATATTTTGTTCATTGGTTTGTAGTTTTGATTATTTTGTGTTTCAATTAATTAACGAAAAAAATGAGTGAAAATAAATTATTTGTCAATTCGTTGATTGAATTCAACAAAAATATCGGCAAAAGTGATGACAACAACGATATCTCCAAATGTGTCAAACGATTGCTTTCATCGCTTCAATCGGTTTCGAAGAGGATTTCGGTAAATGAAAGAAGACTTTCGGTCACTTCGGACAACATATTGAGTGATTCTGTGACCAAATGTTTGACTCAACTGCAAAATATAGTATTGTTTGAGAAGAGTTTTCCCGAGACATCGGTCCTTTCGGGTCTGGCCATCGCTTTCCTCCTCAGCATCTATTTGTCTGACACTGAAAGAGCTATTCATCTGTTCTTCAAGTTATTCGTCAAACAAACCATTGTTTCCAATGATTTAAATGATTATCAAATCGATAACAATTTGAGTGATGTTTTAAACTCATCGATAGATTTCAATGATTTGACGAAAGTATCGCTTTTGAGTTCACTCTTGAGTTGCAGTTATTTTGTTGAATATATCGTTAGATTTGAAACAAAAATATTACCACAAATTCATAGACATATTATGAATGTGTGTTCGCAAAGACTTATACATCAGTTCCATGTCTTCAAACTGATTCAGTACTGGTTCAGAGTTTTTAGTACTTATGTAAACGAAATAATCGAAAGCGAACCAAATATTTTGTCCGATAAGACTATAATGAGTGCAACTTTGGATCAAATTGACCACAATTGGGAACATCCCGTCAATGGTGTGAAAGATTGCATCAAAACTATTTACAATCTAGTCTTACAGACGTTCATAACTTTCAAAACTTTATTATCGAAAAGGAATCAAAATATTTGGATCAGTTATGATCTGATTAGCGAAGAAGTGGTCAAAACAAGTCATCTCTCGTTTACGAGTAAAGCAAAGTATCGCAAGTATTCGGCTCTCATTCAGTTCATCGGTTGGAAGACTATCCTCGACATTGATCCCAATCTTTCGTCACAAATGCTTAAGTATTTGTCGATTAATAGTCTTTCGATGGCTATAATAGAGTTATACAAATCGATTATCTCATCGATGAAAAAAACAAATTCAGAAGATTTGACAAATGTTTGGTCGAAATTCTTTTTAGAGCATATTTGTGATGCCCTTAACTCCAGAAACAAAGTAATTAACAACAATCTGATCGCACATTTGCTGCCATCGACCTTAACATTAGTCGAAGACTCGCCTCAAATGATATTCGAGACAATCAAAGGCTCTCATATCGCAGAAGTTATTTTAGTCCGAACGGCGATTGATCTCAATCTGGCCAAAGACTTTTCTCCGCCCTTCTCTTGGCTAATAACCATTTTAGTGGACAAAGAAGAGATTGTCCGTCAAGAAGGCCTTAGTTTACTAATCGATGAAAGATATATAACAAATAGAACTAAAGTGTTCGAACTCTTCAAGTTATTCATGTTATCCAACCTCAACATCGATAATCCCTCTTTTCGACAAAAGATTATCAGCAAAATCGAGAGGTTTTTGACAAAGATATGCATCAGTTTGAGTGATAAGTTTGCTTTATATGGAACTTATGGTGAATCCGACAAAAACACTATCGAATTCCTAAAAGACTTTTCACGAATTACCACTTCAAACATGATATCCGGCGCTTCCTTTCAGAAGAGAATGACATCTCTTCTTCTGTTTGAAACACTTTTAAAGACTTTTTTGAAATACAATATCGATTTCGGCAAACATTTAGATTTAAATGAAATATATTTTACAATTTTGCTATCGATTATCGATAAAGACGATAAAGTGAGGAAATTATCTTCAAATTTGATGACAAAGTTCTACAAGACTTTTGGTGATAAAGTAGATATCGATATCAACACTATCGCAGAAATCGGTATCATTTTGCTCAACAGTCCGAGACATCAAGAATCACATTCCGGAGGACTTATAATGAAATATATGTTTTGCTGTTTTAAGTCTTTTGACATAAATGGTTATAAAATTGGAAATCGATTGGAAATGATTGAGTTCTTCGTGAGATCAGCACAACAACAGTTGGTTTCGGCTAAAAAGGATTTACTCTTTTCGGCCAAATATAAACCAATCCATGGATTTATATTAGCCCTCAATAATTGTTTGTCAAAGGATTTGATGAATGAGTTCAGTACTAAAAATCAATTGACTTCTATTATAAACGAATCGATAGATCTTTGCTTCGATTGCATTGATCTAATGTTGAGTCAACTTTCCCACTCAAACCTAGACTCTTCTGAATCTTCGCCATCATTTCAAGAAATGTGTGAATCACTCGAAACTGTAATCAGTGGACAATCGGCCGAACAAATAGATTTCGATGACATTTCGATGTCAAACGATTTTCAGCTTTTATTGTCTTTGTGTTGGCTTAACATAAAAGAGTGCAGTTTTTTGCTCTCAAATTGTGTTGAGTTGTGCCAAGAATTGAATCACCAAATGATTATCACTTCGACTCTTCACAAAATTGGTTCACAACTGATCTCAATTCTGAGCAAATGCCGACATAAGGGTGTGATTGAGTCCACGTCTATAGCTCTGACCAAATATACGGCGGCTCTTATAATGACAAAGACATCTAAAGCAGAACTGATCCAAATTTTAAGCAAACTATTGAAAGATTCTTTGAATTGTATCACAAAATCAGCCATCAATTCAAGTATAACTCGAAGGTCTGCTGGAATTGCTCTCACTATTCAGGCCATACTGACCGGTGAATCGGAAGCATTAGAAAGTGGGTACAAATTGGAGACATCTTTGTTCAGTCAGACAATCGATATTCTGATAGAAACAGCAAATTCTTCGTTACCCGAAACAATTGACTTCAAAACTGATTTACCGCAGACCTACGCCTTTCATATACTAAATTCAATTGTCAGCACTTCTTCGCTATCAAGTTTCACAGTAAACGAGATGAAACACATACTTCCCATTTGTATCGAAGGCTTTTCATCCAGTATTTGGCAAATAAGGAACGCTTCCCTCCAGTTATTCGGTTCCTGTTGTTGTCGAATACTCGGACAGAGGAAGACCACTGATGTCGACGTATTTATGACTGAAGGCTCAACCATTACTTACAGCGAACTCTTTTCCCGATATCCGACTCTGTTGTCGACATTCAATAAACAATTTGAGAAGAGTTTCCAGAAGTTGGAGTCAGGCTTTTTCTGTCCCGAATTGGTTCCCGTCCTCTCTCTATTCGCTTCTTTTTCGCCGATCAGTTATGGACAGCCTTTCAGTGACAAACAGACAATCATGTATTTGATTAAACTCTTGGCCAACAAAATATGGAAAATACGAATGTTATCGGCGAAAGCTCTGAGTTGTCTCTTAACTGTTCCTCAATTACAAGAACTCTTGTTTCGCTTGAGTTCTGACCAACACTTGGATTGCAATTCAATTCACGGTCTTATGCTTTCTGTTAAGTATTTGCTTGTTTTGAAACAACAGAACAAAGACATTGACATCGAAGCAGTGAAACAACAATTCGAGACCATATTTAAACAATTGGTTGAGATTAACCGCGATTGCTATGTCTTGAGAGACACATTCCAAGAAATATTTGCCGGCATTTCATTACCGATTGAGATCTGCAATCAAGAAGTTGATGACAGACAAGACTCAGAGACAATCAAACAATTATCAAATGGTTTCGAAAAGTTTTTGACTGAAATACAATCAAAGGTTGGATTCAATCAAAGCGATGACATAAGACTTATCGCTGCGAAGACATTGAATCAATCGATCGAAGACTTAATCAAACAAATAAATTGCGAATCATTTGAGACATATTTCAAACTCATTGACATTGTTTTGGTTATACTCGAAGACGAAGACCGAACCGTCAGAACAGAAGCAGAGAATATCGCCTCAAAGATAATCAGTTTTAATAAAACTATTGATGTTTCGGTTAACTTCAATGTTGCCATCGATTGTCTGCTCATGTCTTCGGTAGAGGACAATCAAATTAGTGCTCAAACTTTGGCTAATTATCTCTTCGCAAAACTCGAATCCGTTACATCTTTGAGTCAACTCATCGAAAGTCAACTCCAATTCAATGAAATTCTCTTCGAAAAGGAAGACAAGAATGTGTTCGCACAGCCATTGTTTATAATGTCGAAAGTGGGCCAATGTTTGCATCGATTGGTATCGACAAACGGCATAAAGATCGAGATCACTCGTTGGAAGCGATTGTTGGATGACTGCAGAGTCTGTTTGGATCAGAGCTCACGACTGGAACTCAAGTCTTTGATTTGTTTCAGTATTTGGAAACTTCCAAAACTATTCTTATCATTGAATAGTATTTTCTTAAGACTAGAAATCCTTTTACATTCATTCGAACAGAACTCCAATCAAATCAATACTTGTATTCAAGCACTGAATGGACTCAAACTATGGGACAACTTATCGGCTGAATATGTTCGGCCAGAAGTCACCGAAATTACAGTAATCGCCGAAACCTATAATTTTCTGTTAAAGAAATTTAATTTTTTATCTTACATTCGAAGTAATTCTTTATCTGGATATTCACTTCTAAGCGAATCTTTTAATTCTAATTAAATAAATTTCCAATTTTTAAAAATCAAAACGCAATGATTCTAATAATTGACTTGAGGTCAGAGCTCACGCCTGTCCTGTCATATCGGGTTTAGGCTTTTGAGCCCAACCGGAGGCCAATTTCTTGAGTTCACCGATAGCTTTGCCGGGGTTTAGATGTTTGGGACAGGTTTTGGTGCAATTCATAATAGTGTGGCACCGATACAGAGAAAACGGGTCTTTGAGTCGGTCCAGACGTTTCTCCGTCTGCTGATCCCTTGAGTCAATGACCCAGCGATAGGCCTGCATAAGAGCCGCCGGTCCGAGATATCGGTCGCTATTCCACCAATAACTGGGACATGAAGTGGAACAACACGCGCAAAGAATGCACTCATAGAGTCCGTCCAACTTATCCCTATCTTTGATGCTCTGAAGGTTCTGTTTCTCCCCTTCTTTGATATTGTCTGAGCGTTGAAGCCATGGCTGTATTGAGCGATACTGTTCGTAGAAATTGTTTAAGTCCTGAAAGGAATGAATGGTTTTGAGTGAAAATAGTTACTAAAGTAGTGATCACTGACCGGAACCAAGTCTTTAACGACATAGAGATGAGGCAAAGGATAGATTTTAGTGTCTCGGCTCTGGTTGTCGTCAATCTTGCAAATACACGCCAAAGTGTTTATACCGCCGACGTTCATCGCACACGAACCACATATCCCTTCCCGACACGAGCGCCGGAACGTCAGACTCGGGTCCATCTCATTCTTGATTTTGATCAAAGCGTCCAAAACCATTGGACCGCGGCTATAGATCACAAATATATAATCATTATTTCGAATATTTTCGACAATTGTTTCGACAATTATTTGAATGACCTTTGATTGAGATATTGGAATCAATTTCTTAGATTATAATCTAATATATGTTTGAATATATGAAACAATAATAAGTTTACTCACGAGTTGAGGTCCACTTCATAGGTCTGAAGATGAGGTTTGACTGATCTGTTCTCCGGATCCTATCGTTTAGACATATCGGACATTAAAGTCGTTTCAATAGATGTCAAACCTATATCTAAGTACTAACCCATCGGTAAATTGAGAACTTCTTCAGCTTCTGCTTAGTCTTAGGCTCAGCCGCGGTCTGAACTGATCGAGTCTTTGGTAGTGAATGAAGTAATAAATGAGTCTTAGAGTAAGAATTTTGACCAAAACTGACCCGAATTGCGATCGGAAAGTATGAAAGACATGGCTTTGAAGACCGACTCACGAGTGATGTCATATCAGTGGTTGCGATGAACTGATCGGTAATATCAGCGAAACAATTGTCGTTTGAGTCAAATACTGATCAACGGATTCGGCTTTCGATAAGAATCGATGTATTTGTTGTCAACCGAAGAACTGATGATTGATATCTGACTTTCGGTTAAGCGATAGGCAAACAAATGGAATCAACTTCGGGTCAGATCAGACCACTAATGATTCGGAAGTCCAATTAGTTTATATCAAGTGATGACCACAAGAATCGATGTCAATGTCTTCGCTGAAGACAAATGTCTTATATTTAAAAGTAATTACAAACCAATTATTGACCGAAGACTTAAGGATCGGATTCCTTAAGGTTTATCCAAAAAGTATGTGATTTAGAGCTAAACTCAAGACCGAAGACATCACTTGTGAACTGATATATGGTTTGTCGTACTTTGTGTCCGACCTTCACATCAATTGATTGCGTGTCCAAAGCGGCCAAAAGTCGGTAAAGAAGTCATATTTGGATTAGTCTTGTCTTTGGATTAGGTCTTCGTTTGTCTCTAATTATCTGAAGAATGGCTGTCGGAAAGAAAGCCCTCACTCGCGAAGAAGAGCTTCTTCTTCAGGACTTTAGCCGCAATGTGTCGACAAAGTCTTCGGCCCTTTTCTATGGCAACGCATTCATTGTGTCTGCGGTTCCCATCTGTAAGTGATTATCTCATTATCTCTTTGGTGATCCCGAATGACCACTGTTTCCATGGAAGGGCTCTTTTGGCGCATTCATCAAATGGATTTGTATCAGTCGGCGATCCTCTTCGCGTTGGTATCAGTGGTCAGCACATGGCTCGTGGCCTTTGCCTACAAGAATGTTAAGTTTGTTCTTAAGCACAAAGTGGCACAAAAACGAGAGGAAGCGGTCACTAAAGAAGTGATGAAAAGCATCGCCGACGACAAGAAGATGACCAAAAAAGAAAAGGACGAACGCGTACTCTGGAAGAAGAACGAAGTGGCCGACTATGAGGCGACCACTTTCTCCATCTTCTACAACAACGCCCTATTCTTAGCGCTCGTTGTCTTTCTGTCATTCTATATCTTGCGGTCATTCAGTCCGACCGTAAACTATTTGGTGTCACTGATCGGTTCGGGCGCTCTGTTGGCCCTCTTCTCGACCGGTTCCCGATAGACAACAGATATTGATATATCATTTGAATTCATTTAAATTTTAATAAACTTTTTTGACAAACGATTGAATTATATATTTGATTATATATTCGATCAGTCATTACAACAGTTGAGCCCAGAGTTCGGGTCCAATCGATTCATTAGTATTGTCTCACAAAACACATCCATTCTATGTATGATCTGTTGTTACCAAAGAAGGGAATGTGAAGAAAGCGTTTGTCTTCCGAGATGTGAACTCTATGTTCGAATCGATCGGGAAGTTCAAGACCATTGCCTCTCCCGGATTTCAAACAAGTTTGGTGAGTGTTTAACCATCTCTCGAACAATTGATGACCATTTCTGGACAGTCTGTTGATATAATCGCGGTAGAAGTCGTTGGACAAGACAAGAGTGTTCGGGTTCTGAAGAGTTGCGTACAATATATAGCAGTCGTCTTGAGTTTTGTTCATCGCATAGAATATTGAAATTCGATCGCTTTGTCTTTCGAGGAATGAATTCAATTCTTTCCATTTCTTCATATGTTTTCGACCAATGATTAAAATGTTTTCAAACGATTTGAAATCATCTGACATAAGATGTTTAACTATTGTCTGATCGATTTGTTCGGCCGGATATCGGAGTTTGAATTGTCTTAATTTGTATTTGTCTTCGACTACGACCGCGCTTTGAGTGAACGCAACATTCAGGCCATCGATCACCAGATCTAACGGTTTTCTTGAAGTTATTCTTCGCATGAATTTATCGAAAAGTTTTAATTCTATTTCGAATTCAGGAAATGATTTCATTAATATATCATTTTCTTTATTGAATATCTCAGAACAAAACTGCTTCAACAGAAGGGTTTGTTCTTCGGGTGAGACGTCTTTCAGTGTTTGTTCACATTTAAGACATAAACCGTTTCGTCCGATGAAAGATGAGTTCATTTCATAAGAAAACTTATCAATCAATTTGTGAACCAATGGTTTGAGTTTAGAGTCGAAAACGACTAAATTATTGCTGAAAGCGGTCAACAAATCAATTGTTTGGTCGAAACTTAGTTCTAATTGACTTAAATTTATGATAATCTTTGAGATGAGTTCGTCATTCAATTCGATGTTTGAATACTTCTTCAGTAAATCCAATGAATGTTCAATAAGTTTGAACTCAAACGATGATTCAATTATTTGTTTTATGAGATTTTGATTGATTTCTTTCATTTGTCTCAAGAGTTTTATGGCATGAATGCAATTATCTTTTGATGATTTAGACAAACCAATCAAACACGGAATCACTATGTCTTTGGTAACTCTGTTCTCCTGGTATCTGTTCATCAAATTGTCTGTCGTTTCGCGGATCAGTTCAATGTCAGAATTATCAATGAACTGATGGAAGTGTCCGATGAAATGGCAGTAATGAGAGGTTGCGATGATATTGTTAGAGATGTCAGGAATTCCTCTGAAGAACTTTACCATTGAGTCGAAGAGTTTTTTGTCCACTTTTGAGATGTCTTTAGTATTGTTGAGGAGGAAGGCAGACATCAGATCCTTCTCGAAATTTGCTCTTCGGATAAGACGCTGTTCAGACAATTCGTTAGACAAACCTTTCCAATCGATATCACCATTTGTTTGTGAACTTCTTTGCAGAACAATGTCTTGAATTGAAGCCAAATTTGTTTCCCTTGAGATCTCTTTATCCCTTACGAACCTCAAAGTCTTCGCACAAAGTCCTCGACTTAACGGTTGGTGTTTAAGAAAAGTTTGTCTCAAACCTATGCAAAACATTGTAAATAGTAATCAAATTTAATTAATTAAGAATTATATTAAATATTTATAATTAAACTAAAAGTTTTGTTTTTAATCACTTCCACAAACATTGAAAGGATTCAAGTTTTGAGACTTTGTTTACATTTCGTTCATAAATCACAAAACTATCGATCATTTGCTTATTCATTGATTTTGAATGTATTTCTCATTATTAATCGATTTGAGTTAATCTAATAAAACATTTGTTGGTTTTTATTCAAAATTATCTCAAAACAAATTAATAATTCAAAACAAATTGAAATATAATTAACTCAAATGTCGTCGATGTTTGTGTCCAACCATTTAAAGGGCAAAACACGTGTCTGTGTTTACATCGGACGCAATCACCGACTGATCACCGATTCTTCGGCTGATATTTCTTTTATTATATAATAAGTTATAAAAATGGGTAAAAACAAGAATCGACGCAAATGTGAGTCAATCTAATGGTTAGTTATTTATGTCATCCATTGATTTACTTTTCAGACAACGATTTCAGTGAATCTGAACTGAAATTAATGACAATTCAGGACATAATCAAAGAACTGCTTCAAAGGCTAAGCGAAGGCCAAGACGTGAATCTGAC
This sequence comes from Liebstadia similis, assembly GCA_034689365.1. Taxonomy (NCBI): domain Eukaryota; kingdom Metazoa; phylum Arthropoda; class Arachnida; order Sarcoptiformes; family Liebstadiidae; genus Liebstadia; species Liebstadia similis. The sequence continues at coordinate 430 of JAQGAJ010000484.1, read as the reverse complement.
TAAACTCAAGTGCGAGATATCCCAGAAATATGGTCTCAAATCTCAGCCCCGTTTGGTTGATATCATATCGTGTATTCCTCCCGAACACAAATCACTACTTCTGCCCAAACTTAAGGCCAAACCGATTCGGACGGCCAGTGGTATAGCAGTGGTGGCCGTAATGTGTAAACCACATCGTTGTCCACACATCTCAATGACCGGAAATATTTGTGTAAATAATTGTGAAGTAATTCTGAAGCAGAGATGCCCGAACTCGACCATCTCAGGGGGTTAAGGGAGGGGATATTGCGCAATCCTATGGGGGACTGGGGGAGGGATTTTTCGGAAGTCCCGAAATTGGCCTCGGTCGCTTAATCCAGTTAAATTGAGGCTAAATCTAACCGAATTAAGCCGTTCTTTCGCTAATTATCCTTAAATACGCTCATTTAAG
>JAQGAJ010000483.1:0-14903 GCA_034689365.1 Liebstadia similis | reverse complement strand
TATATAATTAATAATGATCGAGCATTTGAGCCATTGTACCAACAATTGTTCCCATTGTGGGTAATTTAATTAAATTTGCACCGCATTTGCGATTCCTTAATGACTCATTTCAAATGATCCTACTCTCAGGGAATTGACGACAATCTAAAATATAAATGTTGTGTCGTTTTCTTCTAATTTTGTTTATTTTGAATCAACCATTTCATATGTTACATGCTCATTTTAGATATTCATTATAGACTTACACAACTTATAGGTTTGATTTATAGTAAGTTAATTGAATAAGTAATCATATTATTAATAGAACTAATAGAATGGGAATAAATGAGGATTAATGATGAATGAGATCGATATTTGTAACTCAAAGGCGTTTATAACTCGATAATTCTCTTCGACTGTCTATTAGTCTCTAATTATCTCAACTGAATATTCTATCTCATAATCCGAGGGAATTCAAAGGTTCTATAAATTGTATAAAATTATATGAAATATTTTTATATATTCAATATATAAATAAATTTAGTGATTGAGGAAATGGAAATGGATTACAGATTATTGAGTGATATAAAGCATTTCATTGAAATCGATATAAAATCCATTAATCTATTAGCAAATGACGAGATTCTGATCACATGTAACTAGGGTTGTAAATCTTGAGAGGTATTGAAATTTCTTGAGATTTCACTTACAGTTTTCGCATATTTAAAAAAAATTCATGAAAATAAATTTCCCAGCTTTAAATGTTAGATAGCTATGCTCTATCATGATGAACTTTCATGAGCTCTCATTTGGCTCAGTCAACAAATCACTGGCACTGGTGTGCACCTCATACCCAAGGCCTTTGGGTCCCAAGGGTCGTGTGTTCGATTCCAGCTAAAGACAATACAATGACGACAACATCGGTGCACTTTCCGACTTTTTATTTATGTGTTTGATTTTGTTTTCTTTCTTTTTTATTTTAACATGCTTAATTTCGGCCAATAAAGCTCAAGTAACCATATAATCAAGTCAATTAGAGACAAAGATTACTTGAAATCTAGTGAAATTTTCCAGCTCTACAGTAACACAAAATTCGGACAAACATTAAATAAAGACATAATTTCAGGACTTTTATCGTGGAATACAATTGAATCCGAATGCGATCTAAAAGATATCGAAAGTGTTATCGAAAATTCACGGAAACCTAATGGATATTCATCACCAGGTTATTAGAAAAAATGATAATACGATTCTATATTAATCACAACTAAAATCGATTGAACAGAATTTCTTTTACAACAATCCTCTGAAAGACTTGCCGTCGAAGTCCTTCTGAACCCAAGCGTTTCGACTGTCAGACAGTGTGTTAAGAATCTGTTGAGTTCGCCGACGGTTCACAAGCATCTGATCCATGGCGGCTACTCCTTCACAGGAACGGGTTCGTGGATGCTCGAGGACGGACTCTTCAGTTATGATGATTTCGTTGAAATAATTTCCGATAATTGCATTCAAGACTTTTTTAAGACCTATTCAGATGCAAATTTCAGTTTACATATTCACTGTTCACCCGTTGGAAATTGGATCACAAATGATCTCAACGTTCGACCCTTTGGCCAATATATTAAAATAGAGTTAAACCCGACGGACAGTCCATCGGGAGTGAAAGGCGCGGCATCTCTGCTCGACTTCTTGGATGAATCGCTAAAACATTTGAATCTGGACTCGAAAATGAGTTCAACCGAATATATCGGAAACATTCGTTTCAATCGGCCGACAATTTACATATTCCCGAGTGGTCAGGGAGACTGTAGTCTGTTCGGTGTCAGTGGATTCACAATGTTGATCGATGGAGGATTCACAGCCGTCCCCTCCTTCTGGAACTTCATTAGACATCTCGAAAGACTGGACGCTATAATGGTTTGATTTGATCCCATCTCTTAAGACAATACTTAGACTTATTTCAGATAAACCTAACCCATGATTACCTTTGCTTTGAGTCTCTCGAAAGAGCTTAGGAATGAAAGATTACATTTAGTAATCTCTGTCTCACATCTTTACGACACTCTTTCACATATAAGGGACTCAATTATAAATAAATTATAATTATTAAATAAATGAAATCATTTTCCTTTAGTGTAATATTTTTCCCATATTTAATGAATTGAAGGAAAATTTTGTTACAATTGATATAAAATTCAGTTCTTTAGAAACCATATATTTTCACGATTAAATAAGATAATTATCTTTTAAAAATTCAAAATTTGATAAATATTCTTCTGTTCGCGATTTGAAGAGAATAAACGGAAGAATTCTATCAAAATTTTGGTTTAATTTATAAGAAATGGATTTAAAAAGATTGAAACAAAAAAAAAGAGAATAACTGAAACCTAATTGAAACCAAATTTTAATCAATCGTTTACTTTTGATTTTATATCTGGCGATCAATATTCACAATGATTTGTAAAATTTGATATACCTTTAGGTCACGCGTCTCAACGAAGACAACTTATGGGGCGTTTCCTCTCTCTTCAAAAAGAAAATTTTGAATCCGGTTTACCCACAAATAGGATATCTCTTCTGCAATATCGCCGAAGGCGTCAAAGAATCGGATAAAAAACAAAACGATTGCAACGAATTGTTAATCAGTGTGATTGGGATCGGACAGGAATTGCTCGGTAACATAAAACAGATGGGTTTGAGTCCTCTTCAATGCCTGAGAGAACCGCTCACTTCAATGGAACCGATGACACTCTATCATAAGGTCGGAATGGGAACTCTTCACATGTATATTCTCAGTCCTCCCAGAGATGACAAGATTTTGAAAGAATTCCTAAATCATTGGAGTAATGGAAAGGAAAGCTTCAGTTTAGTCCGGACGGGATCGGCGTCACAGACGAGGCCCGATGTGGCCATTCCTCTCTCTAATCTTATGTCCATCTGTTGTCTTCTAGTGTGGAGACCCTATGATCCTAATCAAGCAATAACTCGGATCTTATTTCCAGGAAGTGCTCCTCAAAGTAGGATATTTGAAGGATTGAACAAATTGGACAAATTGGATGTCCTCGGACTCTATGAGTGCACTCAAACCACGTTAAATGCTTCTGCAATTGCTAAAGAAGTGAAGACCAATAAACTGAATCGTTTCCGATCGGTCTCTCCTGTAATGAGAAGCCGGCCATTGATTCGTAAACAGCAATCGACTGAAGCGGAAAAGACTAAGAAATCTGAAGACAGAACCGATGCGGTGAACAATACTTCCAAACAACGAGTGACTAAACAAATGCAATCAAAAAAGACTGAATCAGATGTCAGACCTGAGCCGAGATCTAAAAGAAGTGTTTCTCAAAAACGAACGGTTTCTCAAAGTCCTAAGAAAAGAATGTCAAAGGATATGAAAAAAACAATTATTGATAACAAAGACATAATCTCTAAAACAGATGAAAGAAACAAAAGAATTGATGACAAAACAAATGATAGATTTGATGATAAGAATTATGACACCGATGAAGAAGTTCTTAAAATAACACTTTCTATGAATGGCGTCGAAGATATGAATAAATTGAATCAATCAAAACCTGAAATCAATGAACAAACTATCAAATCTTTGGACAAAGAAATTGATTTTCAAAACAAATTCTTGACTTCAGAATATTTGAAGGACGATATGGAACCGGACTCTCTCGAGTCGGTCTTCACTGATGGAAAGATCAGTAAAGACTCGCTCGAAGTATCTGAAGATGAGATCGCAATCGAGAAAACGACTCCCAATAAGAGTATAAATAAAACTGAAGTTCAAAAAGAACTCGATTTGTCAGTTGAGGCCAAGTCTGATGTCCAGACCGAGAGAGACAAAGAACTTTCAAAACAGACCAATGAAGACAAAGAGAGCAATCAATTCGATGATGAGATCAAAAATGATTTCAGAGATATTCCAAATAATAAAGTTCTTCGCGAAGAAGCGGATCAGAAGATGGAGAGTAAAGTTGAAAGAAATGATAATCAAAGTATTGAACCACAGATGGAGAAGGAATTGAAGAACTCTAAAGAATGCGATCCATTGAGTGAATCAATTGAAACAAAAGTAATGTCAAAGGTTTCGGATAACATAGAAGTGATGACAGAAACCAATCAATTGTATCGAAAAGAATCGAAATCATCAGAACTTAAAGAAATAGAAGAACTGAAGGCTTTTGGAACTGAAGAATCAAAACCAATGCAAGTGATAGAACCGGAAATGAAACCGGAAATGACGGCAAAAGAAACTGAAGAATCGAAGGCAACAGAACTTAAAACATCCAAAGAAATAGATCTGAATTCGTCTGAAATAAGTGAATCGAGAAAACCAGAAATCGAAGAATCAAAATCATCTGAATCTAAAGATTCTAAAGAATTAGATCTGAAGAAAGATCAAGAATTTGAAGTAAAAACAACAGAAGTTAAAGAATCCAAGTCTTCAGATATTAAGAAATCTGAAATCGAAGAATCAAAAGAATCTGAAGAACCAAAAGTCAAGAAAACAGAATCAAAGGAATTAAAAGAAGATTTGAATTCGACTAAAATGAATGAAACAAAAGAATCTAAAGAACAAAAAATATATTCTGAAGTGAAGGAAACGATGCCTTTGAAAGTTACTGACTCTGAAGCTCCAGATCTCAGAAATATTAAAGAAACAGAAGTCAAGTCTTCAGATCTCAAAGGGATTGAAGAAATAGAAAGGAATATAGAATTTAAAGGAACTGAAGTGAAGACTTCGACTGAAGCAGAAGAATCGAAATCATCGAATGTGATGGAAGTCAAAGAACTAGATTTGAAGCCATCGGAAAATCAAGAAACGAAGGCAACAGAACCTGATCTCAAGAATTTGGATATCAAAGAATCGAAAACATCAGAAGTAATGGGTTTTAAAGATTTCATGGAAACAGAATTGAAATCATTCGAAATGAAGGAATCAAAAGAAGTCAACGGAAAAGAATCAAAAACACTAGAAATTAAAGGATTGGAACTCAAAGAAAACGATTTGAAGATTTCAGAAACAAAAGAATCGGAAGTAAAGCCAAAAGGTTTGGAATCTTCAGAACCTAAAGATAAAGATCTAATCGAACCATCAAAAGAACAAGAATTGACCGAATCTATTGAGTCAAATCTGAAGCCATTGGAAAAAGATTTGAAGCCATCAGATATGAAAAGTTTCAAAGAATCAAACTTTGAAGTGAAGTCAAAAGACTCGATCGAAACAGATATTAAAGAATTAAAATCAAAAGAATTTACTGAATCAAAAGGTATAGAAGTAAAAGAATCGATTCCATCAGAAGTAACAGAATTAAAATTATCGGAATCTAAAGAGTTTAAAGAATTAGATCCGAAGAAAGTCCAAGAATTAGAAGTAAAGACAAAAGAAGTTGAAGAATCAAAATCATCAAAAATAAAAGAAACAGAATCTGAGAATTCGAAAGAATTGAAACCAAATGAAGTGAAAGAATCGAAAGAACTAGAAATTAAAGAATTAAAACCAACGGAAATAAAAAATTCTAAAGAATCGGAATTAAATTCAGAAATATTAGAATTTGAAGTAAAATATTTGAATGAAACTGAAATCAAAAGATCAGAAGAAAAGGAATCGAAAGAAATTAAGCAAAATATCGGTAAAAATGAAGAAATGGAGGCCTCAAAAGACAAAGAATCAAAACCATCTGAATTAAAAGAATTTAAAGATATGGAAACAATTGATGTCAAAGATTCAGAAGTAGTCGAAAATGAAAAACAAAAAGTTTCAGAATTTAAAGATCAGATCATTATTGAGACCCAAATTGATTCAGAGTTTTCAGAAAACAAGTCAAAGGAATTCATAGAATCAAAACAAATTGAAAAAGAATCTAAAATATCAAATGTGAAGGAATCGAAACAATCAGAGATATGGACTTCAGATGCGATGCAATCTATAGTGACAATAGTTAAAGAACCTAACGATGAAATGAAGTCTGAAGATAAGAAACCATCAGAAATGAAAGACAAGAAGGGATCTGAAGTGAAATCAATTGATGATAAAACAAATGAAATGAAAACATCTGAAGTCAAAGATAATGAAACGGAGTTTAAAGAAGCGGTTGAAACAAAAGGAACTAATCTGAAGGCAACCGAAGTTCAAGAATTGAAGACTGATATGAAGAATATTAAAGAATCTAATATAAAGTCTTCAAAAATTGAAGTTTCAGATATCAAAGAATCAAATGAACGAGATTTGAAAGGAATCGAAGGATCGATAATAGAAAACGAAGTAAAAGAAGTGAAGGCATTGGAAGTAAAACACTTTGAAGAACAAAAAGCATCAGAATTTGAAGATTTGAATTCGAAACCAAAAACTGAAGTAAAGTCTGATATGAAGTCTTTGGATGCGAAACAATTGGAAGCATCAAAAGAACCAGAAGTGACAGAAATTAAAATTACAGAATTGAATAAATCATTTAATGAATCGATTGAATTGATTAAAGAAACTGAATCTCAAGAATCGATAAAACGAAATGAACAACAATTAAAAGACGTTTCGGAAAGCGTTGAGAATTCATTGATAGATACGAATGAAAGCCAAGGGATTAACGAAAACTTCGAATCATTAATTGCATCAAAAACTAAATCAAAAGATATTCCGATTGCAAACCGATTTCAATCAATTGATTCCTCAGTCGATAGTTATTTACTCGAAAGCTCTCAGACTTCACAAGTTTTGGAAGAAAAGAGTGATTCATCGGATCCGATATCACAAACGAATCCATCTCTTGATGTCCGGAAAGGATCACAGAATAAGACATTAGAAACCGATTCTCTTATTCACAGTCAAGGGATGGCCGACAGCAAAGTGTATCCAAAGACGAGTCAACAATCGGATCCTCAGTTCTGTTCAGATCTGATCAAAAAGTCTGATCACATATCAAGTGATGAAATCTTGTTTTCTGAACAATCAAACCAAAAGATATCACAAGAATTTGTTTTTAAAGAATTTAATAAACAAATCGATGATAAAAGCAATTTATTTGGATTCGAATCGACACAAACTTTTGATAACAAACAATTAGAAAAGTCAAATGTTTTCGGGAATAAATCCGAAGAAACCTCTACTTCGATGACCAGATTTGATGAGATTCGTACTCTTCCTCAAAGAGATGTCAGTAATCAACACAAAACCAAATCTGAATCGGATTCCGAAGAGATTAACGACAGAAGAAAGTCTTATATTATTGATGACAACAAAAGTGCGGAAAAATCCGATAATATTGAGTATAATCTCTCTTCGACTGATCCAAACCATGACAGAAAAGATATGAAACAATTGGAAAGCCATTCGATAACTGAATCAGTTCTGGTCTCAAATGTCAGAAGTGATGATTCATTAGCCGTTTCTTTGGATGAGAATAGAAAAGAAATTCTGATGTTTGAAGAGAGAGTGACAGAACGGGTGGAACCCATTGTGGACTCGAATCGATTCAAATCGGAAATCAATTTGATTGCTGACAACCGAACGAAGACTTCGACCGAAGAAAAAGCAAAAAGCAGTGATAATTCGACCAAAACCTCAAATGGAAAACAAGGGGCGACTGAAGTCGAGCCCAAACCTATGCCAACCCTTCCGGCAACTCATGTCCGGCGGTCGTCACAAATGATTGGTCAGCCATTGTATGAGGACTCAGACGAAGAGGACAACAAAATCAGTACAACCACTGAACAAACAGTAGTGTCCACTACTTTGTCCGCTGATTTCCCAGAACTCGTTACTCTTTCTGGAGGAACGACTCCCTCTCCATCTGCTCCACAATCACCACATGATTCTAAATCTCTGAGTCGTTCTGAAAGTATTCGAAGTCGAGAGAAGATAACAATCATTGACACCATTCTGGAGGACAAAGATATTGGTTTGACTGAACACGAAAAGAGTCAGATCTCAACTCAAATAAGAGATAAGACTGAAGAAGGAAAACAAAGTTCTGTCTTAAGTAGTGATAAACCATTTGAAGTCAAACCACAAGAACCGCATCAAAGTAGAGATGTCGGGGACAGTCGTTCATCGAAAGATAGCCCTCAAACGGAATTTGTGATAATAGAGGCGACGCCGGGATCTGTTGCTGAGGACAAAGTCGATCAATGGGGACGACCTTTGAATCTGCCGACACTTCCGGACTCTACCGACGCTCCGAAGACATCTCTTAAAACGGGTTCAGTTAAACCTAATTCTGCCCCAAAAATGTCGAAACAGCCCAAGAAATCCAATGTCGGTAATAGTTGGGGTAATCCGGTGTACATGGAGTTGGCGTACGTCCCGAACCACGCGGACCAACATTACTGTAACGCCGATTACTTCAGGCGTATTCGCGCCAAATACTATGTATTCAGTGGAATAGAACCACATCGGGAAGTGTTTGAAGCTTTGATCGAAGGCAAACAGGTCTGGGAGAAGTTGTTCACCACAATTGTAATTCCGACCCATGAGAGTGAATCTCTCGGATTTTGGGTCAACAATAACCGAAATTTGTTGACTCAATACAAGATAGAAGTGGCGCCGGCGGCCGATCGCTGTTCTGTCAATCTTCAGGGCTATGAAACCAAGTGCTCTGCTTATAGGGTAGAGTTCTGAAGCCGTGTTCGGCTATACCTTTCCTAACTCGGATCGGCTCGAGTTGTGAGCCTTCGAACCCATAATTACTGTTATACTGGACTCAAGTGATGAACAGGTCTTTCGTCTAATACTTTAGGATTAGTTTAGTTTATATAGAAATTAATGACTTTTGCATTGATTGAAGACATTTATGACATTATTTAACTCGAATAGAGTTTTATTGATAATAATTCGTTAAATAAGTGATAAAATGCCAAACAATTGACAAAAAAGGTTAACGAATTTGAATGATTGGTCTGTGATTTAGATTTGGCCTCAAATTAACATTCAGTTTATTTAACTTAAGATTAATTAATTCGCTTCAAAGCAGATATAGTTTTGCGACAATTCTATTAACAATTATTTTACTAAATATTAAAACCAATTTGTAGTCAATGGAAGGCCGACGCGGAACCCGAGTGGGCCCGAGAGGTCGCGTCTTATCAGTCCTTTCCTTATCTCAAACAATGAATTAATAAATCGTTAAAATTATTTTCAATAACTAAAACATTTGACAATAAATTCGTTTTTAATTGCCTTTTAATGATCGCTATCTTAAAGTAATTAATTCCAAAAGCGTTTCATCAGTTTAGCCAATAGTATGATTGCAATCGATCGCAACTATAAGTGTTTCTAATTATAGATAATTATATTTATGTCTATAATTATTTTCAACTATTTTGACAAACAATGAGTCGATATATATGTGATGACCTGACCTGACCTGACCTCAGGTCCCGAAGGCTTTTGTATCAATAGATGGCCTCAAACTTAAGCGAAGTTAACGAAAGCGACAAAAATCTCTCTAATATTGAAATTAAGTTTTATTTGAGAATTATTTCAAATCCAGCGATCATTGGAAACAATTAATGGCATTGAAAAGGAAAAAACCCTTAGTTTTGTGTCAAAACGTTATAAAAGTAATAATTAATTTAATTAAAAGTTGTTCACAAGAAAAGGTCCCAAAATGTTAACTCACTTTCAATACATTAACTGATCTAAAGACTATTTCAATTCAATAAATTTCATTTCAATTCTTATAAAACTTTTATTAATTTTTCAAAATAATTGGTTCTAAAGAATAAACAATGAATTGAGCGATACTTTCGCGAAGAGCTTCACCTTTTGACAAATGAGAACCAACTCTACCGACAGTCGGGTCTCGATTGCAGTCCTTATCAATGGATTAATTAAAACAATTGAGGAATAAATATTAAATTTATTATTGAAATGAACTTCAATTATAAACAATTAGTACTTAGAGCTCATATTTATCGACAAAAAATGATTTAAAGCCGAAAATCGCTAACAAAATAACTAAAGAAATGTCTGAACGGAATGATAATCGAATTAATCGAAACATTTTTGTCATTAATAGTCTTTAAATGTTTTGACTAAACATAGAAAATATAGAAAATAAGTATTGAGTCGAAGGTTTACATCAATAGTCGAATGAATTTATGAGAGGATAGACTTTGTTTTATAAATCAGTCAAACAATTGCTTTAATGGCAAAACATGTTGTGATTCGACGATCAAAACGGTTCTCAATAGCGTCGGGTATTCTCTGCGATACTGTCCAATGAAATCAGTGTTCAGTTTATTGATTAAAAAGTTATTAAAGATATTCAATTGAAAGGTATTAGAGATCTGTTATATGTTATGTTAGTAGTGATGTCCGGACACTATCGGAAGATTAAGTGATTTCTTGTTACTCCAAACTAGAACAACAAAATCACTAGTCTTCCAGATAGAGACCAGTTGTCGGTTAGAGTCAATCCAAAGACCAATCGTTAGTTCGGGAAAAGCAATTAAATCGAATAATGCAAACCTCTTGTGGATCATAGAGCAGGCCATCCGGACCTGATGTGTATTACCCTTCACAGTGATAACGCGTTCTTTTCCCGGTCCGACCGAACTATCTATGGTTATATCAGCGCCGGAATCCCTCCGCACGAGTCGAATACGATTACCGCCCTTACCAATGATGGCACCGGCGACCTATCAAATCAAATGGTCATCTAATCCGAGAAACAAACTATACAAACATTATTTGGAACATTGATGGTAGCGGTGGCCGAACCGTCAGAGTTTTCCACCAAATTGGACGCTTCTTCGACTGCTGTAGAATTGAAGTTGGAATCGCCACCGGAATAGGCACTCGACCATGAATTTGATGAATGAATGCCAGCGTTTTGAGTGATATTATCGGTAGGAATCACATCAGACCAATACGGAGCGTCAGTTCCCGTCTGAGGAGTTTGTGCAACGGGCGGAACCGGTCGGGGATTTTCTCCTATGAAATCAACTCTTGTTATATGATTTTATAGAATCAAAGCCTAACCGGAATCCATTCCGGATGGAAGCCATCGATTAGAGTACATTTGATGTGGTGGTCCGCGTCTCTCAGCCGGTCCGTTGTATGGCATTCTCGAGACCCAGGCTTCGGGTGGAGGAGGTATTGGTGGCGGTTCCTGTTGCCAACCGGGCCTTCGCTCGATTCGAGGCATCCGAGCACCGCCTCTACCACCAAATGGCATATTAGGAGCGCGGGGACCCCTGAAGTTGGTGGGGGCCGGCTCTGTATAACCGCCGTAATCGAGAGCTCCATAAACGTCGAAATTGTAGGGATCGTATAGTTTGACCGGTCCTTTGATTGGTGAGGAGAGGATTATGTCGAGAACTATTTTGATGGCATTGATCACAACTTCTGGGTTTCCCTGAACGGCGCAAATACGCTCAGTTGAAAGGGGACAGCACTGGGAAAACACTTTGATCGCAGCTTTCGTTTGCTATTGAGATATATATAATGTAAGCAACTTATTGTTGAAATGTTTGTTCGTTAGTTTAGTTTAGTTTTATTGCCATAAACTTAAAATAGTTTTAACACTAATTGCATGATCCGATTGATCTCGTTTTAAGCAAAGCAAATAACTCTTACGTCTCTTAAATCCCTGATTCTTTGGCCTCCTTTACCAATGATACCCCCGGCGTGTGAGGTGTGAATCAGTAGTCGGAGCTCAACATCGCGTTCGCCGCTATTGTGTTGACGCTATTCATAAATTTAATTTAAATTTGAAAAGATTGAGGAAAAATCAATACTCACGTCATCGATATATCCGATAACATCTCGAAGAATATCACCCAAAGTGTCAATACTGGAGACTATCGATAGAACCCTATAAGAGAAAACAATATGGAGATGAGTGCCGGCCGGACAGTGAGAGCGGTCGCCATTTGAATCGGAGTCAGTTATAATGAAAGGTCGCCTAAACTGTCTTTTAGTGAGCTTATAGTGAATATAGAAGACAACTATACCGTTCAGGGCCAGGACAGTCGGGCACAGTAACGCTTGATTTATACTTTTATTTTCACGGGAAGGTCAGTCCGTAAGAACAGCATTCGGCCAAAGGATCAAACAATACGATTAATGTATTTAAATGTATAAATCAATAAATTGTGGGGGTTTTCGGTCAAATTCGGTCAATTGGTCGGTGTTATGATCGGATGTAATGGTCAAACGATGGGCCGGTAATTGTAGTTTCAAAAGCGAACAGTTATTTTTGGGCAAATTCATTGTTAATGTCGAGACCGCCGCCAAAGGTATGGAACCAGAAGTTGATGTTTGCAATGGGAGAGAGAAAAAGAGGCAAAACTCGAGTTATCCTGGTTTTCGGTTTAAGACATTTCAGGTTTAATTGATTCTCAAGACTAAACTCGAGTCATTAGGAAACGCCTCAAAGAAGCGAATATTCAATTGTTTTTAATGAATCCAATTAATGGATATCTCATGACTTGAAAGACTGAAACTCGAAGTAACACTAAAGACAAGACTTAGAGTGACTTCGATTTATAGAACGGGAGGACTGTTGGGACTCGAATAGAGTGGTCGCCAATGACTACAGTATTGAAACAAAAACTAAACATCAATTCGACAAAAATCTTACGTTTTTCCTAAGATGGTTGATATTAGCTCCTCCTTTGCCTATTATAGCTCCCGCTTCCTTCGAGGAAAACATCGGATCAATATTGGATCTCATTTGGTCCCATTTGGTCCCACTCGGACCTGGGAGAGAGTGGGTCGAGAGATATACTCACTTTACTCGACACCAAGAACCGGATGTCCAACTCCTCACTGGTCCGAACTTTCTTCGCCGGCGGTTGTGAGGGATCGGTCTGTTCATCGGAGTGAAGATCTTCTGACTCGAGGTTGTGGTGATTGTTTGAGTCGATCTCCACTTTGATGTCAACATCCAATTCATCGGAAGTCCTTTTGTGACTGTTTTCGTTGTCGTTCATTAGAGATGATTGACTGATAGAAGAGAAATTGAGTGATGAGAACATGTTTGGACGGATGGATGGATAGGAATGACTGACGAGGAAAGGTGTGATGAGTATAAATAGGAGCCTATAAGACAAACCCACTCTCGTCTCGCCTCAGACTATCACTAACGACAGATCAATCGGTTGTTCATATATTGTTAGTCGTATTCATTAGTCTAATAGAGGACAGACATTGTGCGGTACTTCTGCTCGAATGACACAAATGATAACTATTAAGAAACAGAAACAGACCTTCGGATCAATAAAAATGCAATTTTGTTGTGAAGAAAACGGACCCAAAATGTAAAGCAATATCTGTTTAATTCATATTTAGTTTACTGTTAGTAATGCCGTTCCGTTGCTTAGAAACAAAACCACAACAAATAGTTATCAAAAAATAATTTATTGAAAAGTAAAGTGAAGTGAAGTCGAGTAAAGAACCACCTGATGAGGGACTGACCACTCATTCATGTTATGCATATTTTTAGCAAACAATCACTAAATAAATAATCAATGGATCAAAAACTTAGGCTTAGGTTCAGCGGAGGCACTCGTTTTGGGTTTCGTAGCATTTTATTAAAAACATTTTCCTTATTCTAAGCTCTCGATAGTGAATATGAATTATCTTTACTAAAGAACTTATTGAAGACTCACTTAAGGCTCAATACAATGATATATGTGTTGAGTATTGAAATTTAATTTAAATGATATTAAGTATGCATTAAAGCGATCGAAATGTTTTGTAATGAATGGTAACGATTGGTGTGAGTCTTCATCAGGTGGTTGTGGTTGTGGTGAAGACCAAACTTTTTATTATTCGCTTCTTATTTGTTGTGCAGAGTCTCTAAGCGACGGTTCAGGCAATGCCAGCACTGATAGCACTGTTTGTCAGACCTGAGCCACAAATTGCAAAAGTATTGATCCGAAAGTGAGCGACACTTCACTGCTTTGTCTACCGAAGACATACTTCAATACTTTGCATATTATTCTAAATATTTATCATTTACTCAAAAATCAATTACTTTAGTCCTCATTAAGAGTACGGCTATATTCTCAGGGCTCGGGTCTCCGACACCCTTCCGATCGATAAAACAACTCAATTCGTGTCCGGTTGTCAAACAGGGATGCAAACCGTTTGCGGTCATACCCTGTCGTGTTCACTGTCAGACCCGAACAATACCCTATCTATCTTTAGTATTTCAATCGTCTCTTAGTCTAATCTATGGTAAAGCCGACAATCAATAAATCGGTGGACAGTCGGCGGTCGACACCATTCAGTCTTTTGTTTACATTAACCGATCAATCAATTAAGCGATCGCTCATTTGCGGCACTCATCTCGAAGTGGATCAGATTGTTTGCCATCGATCGCAAAGACTCAAAAGTGTCTCAAATATCGATAATTTGAATAAAATGTTAATCAAATGCAAAAATGTTTTAAAGGAAAGTCAATATGAGATCTAAAGTGAGGCAAAGACTGAAGTCTTATCTTCACTGCAGAGCACTTCCAGAGGCTATTCAGGAGTTGAGACACTTCTTGTCATCTGATTTCAGAAGATTGGTCTGCAATGCAATTGATTGTCAAATGATAAATGACCACAACATCGACACCGCGTGGTCGACACAAACCATTGTTTGAGTCATTTTAGTCATAATTACATTTAAATCTTAATCTCATTTCATCGCAAATCCATTTAAAGTCTTATTTAATGTCAATTAATTGTAATTTAAAGCCATTTAAGATTAAATCAGTTGTCAATTGGCCGGAATGTAAATAATTGTGCGGTCAGTTTACCGCAAATCCGGAGGACATTAACACTCATAAGACTAACTGTAAATTAGAGCGGAAAACGAGTCAAGACTTACCCGATTTGTTGTGATTGTGTCCACCGAGTGGTCGGTAGTTGTGATCAATCAATTAGTTTACTATCGATAATGACTTTCCTCTGAAAGCCTCTCA
>JAQGAJ010000482.1:0-14916 GCA_034689365.1 Liebstadia similis | reverse complement strand
CCAAACATTTTATCCTGATGAAATCTACCCGCCATACCTTCAAGGTTCTGCTTATATGCAATCGGGAAACATAAGCCATACTCTACTGAAGACTATCGATGAATACAAGGGTTATGTGTTAGACATCGACGATATGTTCATCACTGGTATTATCGCATCCAAAGCCTCGATTGAGAGATATTCGAGTGAACTCTTCAAAACGATTGGATGTAAAAATGGGTGCGAACTCAAAGACCTGGCCGTTGTGTTCGAGTGCAAGAATACCACAGAATCGCTAATATTTTGGCGAAAATTCAAAGGGTATTCCAATTGGACGGAAACCAGTTGTGAGAGTGTCGTTATTATTTCACAAATATTCCTAACATTTTTGTCGTTCATTTCTTTTCTCATAACATATATATATTATATTTGATATTATATTTGGTTTAAATTTAATCTTTGAATTATATAAATCGAGTCAATAAAATGATTGAGAAGTTGATCGTATAATTTCCAAAATATCAAATTTCCAAATATAAAACTCGAAAATTTTTATTATTAATATTGATTTGCACACCATTTCCCATGTGACTCGTATAAAATATTTTTTTGTGATACTGGGATTAAAATTTGGCGACAAATGTAAATGTCGTGGTCATCGTTCACACAATGATCATGATGTTGAAGAGCAATATAAGATTCTCACTCTTCTGACAATTCATATATTGATTGTCAAATAATTTTGTCTTAAAGTGAAACTCAATTTGTAATCGATATCTGAAAAGCATTGAATTGTTTGTATCCAAGGATTCAATTTAATTATATTTAGCGACAAATGTTTCACTCAATTAGAGAACTTGTTCTCAGATCTGATATACCAGTCCTTCAGAGGACAACATTGTGTTTCTCACTCTTGGATGTGATAATCGACAGCCAATTGAAAGACAAGTGTTGTCATCACATCTAATGTGAGCGCAATATTGTTTTGACATTTCGTTGATCTCTTCCAAAGAATCTATTTTTAGTCACATATCTCTCGGTCTTTGCTTTGTTTCGCTCTAAGACATAGACTTTTGGATAACATTTTCAAAATAAATCTTTTTGAGAAACAAATAGAAAATACATTTCGACTCAAATCAGACTTTTGATTGGATTTTTGACTCAAATGAGTGAATAGACGTCTCATTGAATGTGTGAACACAACTATTAATTATTGGATCGCAATCTCGACTATCATTCGATCACTTTTTAGGTCTCACTTTCAATAACAATCTCTTAATTTATTTCGTTTTCATTCTCTTTCGACTTATATTTAACTCGAAGTCAGTCATTAGTGTCGTTATGTTTGCACTTCTTGTAAACCATTTATTTGTATTTCATTTCTTATTTTCGTTCACAAAAACACTATATTTTTGGCAATACTTCCGATTTTGTTAGAGATTTGCTTTTCGGCTCTCATTTGTATTTATTTGCTTTCTCTTTGACTTTGGGCTGACTTTCATTAGCTAATAGTTAAGCCCATTGTGTGTCAAACTTTTCCCATATTATTCTTGTGTTCAGCCTTTTCTGATCACAAGAATATGGAGAATATGGTAATTATTGTTTGTGATTCAGAGCTGACAATTGATTTTCTGTTCATGTTCTGTATAATTAGATCCCATCCTATTATAGATCGAATCCCTCGATCATTAGACCCAGAGTTGAAAATCTCATCAAAAATTGTTAATTTCTTACCTCTTCCTCGATGGTCACCAATAGTGGGCTTTCGGCCAAATACAAGACGAGAATAGTTTTATGTATTCATCGAATTCTTGTTCCGTTTGTGATATAATCTAATGCTTTACGTGAAGTCGAATAACAAATATCTGTTTATTTTGATTCGAATTCAAATCGACTTATTTGTAAAGACTAATCAACTGAGAAGTTGATTAAAATTGACCTTTCAATCAAATAATTGGAGAAATCAACATAAATAATGTGAAGAAAGTAGAACAGTTATACTTTAACTTGAATTTCAATCATTTGTAAGAATATTTCGAAATTATCGCAAAGAAAATGTTACCCGAAATCAAATTTTCATATTTTCGGTCAATCTTTGAAGTTTTGTTCAAATTCTGTGCTTTTCGTGGAATTTATTAAAATTTAAATTTCAATTTGCTTTGAGTCTCAAATACTTTTGGTAATACTTTTTGATACGAATATACGAATCGTTATTCCTATTAATATTTAATTTTTGCGATCAATTATAAATTTATTGTAAAATTCGTGACATTTTTTTATTCGGAATCTATTAATATCTAAAAAGTATCTATTTTTGAGTCTAATTTCAATTTATTAAGGCTTTGAATGACATTATTTTATTTCAAATTTAATTATCCGCTTAAATGTCATTCAAAATTAGTCTAATTTGACTGAATTTGCATTTGAAATCACGAAAGAGATGTCAAACTCGCGCATAGTTTTGCCTCAGGAAAGAAAAGGTCTTTAATATCGAGGATCGACTGTATTTCGAGAAATTCCTGGAATTAATGTATTTTTTATCAATCGTTGGATAAGTTTGTGATAACTGAAGACTTGAGATAAAAGAGTAATGTTTTCATTAATCGATACTTTGATTTGATTCCCAAATGTTTTTCTCTATTGGTTTATATATAAAAACATTTATCGAAAGATCGTTGGCATCGAAGGGACGGCTCAGAGACACCTCTCTGTGTGAGACACAGGAATGGGAGGATCGGTATTAAAGTCAATATAATTCTTCTTCTGTCAAATGTTAGGCATCTCTCTAGAGATCAACACTTCAGCCGATAATTAACGGCTTTAACTCTAACTCGTTATTAATACGGATTTTCTTCACTTAATTATCGATTATTTTTTGCCCAAAAATCTCTTCTCTTTCTAACGACTCTCCCATTTATGTTGAGCTCATATCTAAGGTTTGATTTTCTCACTTCTCTGTCAATCGATTTGTCAATTAAGTAGAGGTTTGACTCTCGAGTCGAGACTCGATATTCAATAGAGAAGTGAATACAAAAAAGTTATCACTGAATGCCGTTATTAAAGGTCTACTAATTATATGTTCTTCACTACAAGTGTTCTCTGATCTTGGCTTTCATGAAGTGATACAAAAAACTTCTCCGATATTAGTCTTTCTTATCGTTTCATTTAATAACTGGCAAAAAGTGGTAAAACAGTTCTCTCTTTCTATCTTTTACTTTCATTCTCTTTCTTTCTCTTCCATTGATTACATTCACAAATATTCTAATAATTAATTTATTTCTTATAGTTATAATTATTAGAATCATAACTATCTGTAGTAGAGGTGGTGTAGTAGTCGTCGTAGTAATGATCGTAATAGGGTTTGTAAGTGGTTGTAGACGTGGTGTAATAGTCATAAGACTGCGGATACATATAGTGGTGGTGTTTGTGGTCGTGATGGTAGTACTTAGGCTTCTGAGTGGTGGTTGTGCTCGTCGTGTAATACTTGTATTTGTGATACTTCCCGTGAGAGGGGTAGGGGTTAGAAGTCGTTGTGTAGTACTTGTGATGCGGTCGGTAGTGATGTCCGTAATAGGGTTTGGATGTTGTCTTATAGTGATGATGGGGTCGGTAGTGATGATCAGGATAGTGATGATAGTAGGGTTTGGATGTTGTCGTATATGGCTTATGGTGATAGTGGTGGTGATGGGGATAGGGATAGTATGGAGGATGGTAGTTATAAGGCTTTTGAGTTGTGGTTGTGGTAGTGGTAGTGGTAGTGGTAGTGGTGGTCGTGGATGTGGTATAGGGCTGGTAAGAGGGGTATGAGAGGTAAGGAGGATAGAAGAGAAAGTTATTGTAACCCGAATTTCCGTAACCATATTTCCAGTTTGAATTGGCCGCTGCGGTAGTAGTCGGGGCTGCGGTAGTGGTTGTTGTTGTGGTGGTGGGTCCGGGCGCCACGATAATGAACGGGGGTTTCACCATTGTCTGCATAATTGAAGGTTAAAGTCAGATGAAGTACTAAGATGGTAATACACTTACGGGGATTATAAACCGCGCACCCAAGAAGGCCCCGGCGGCCATAAAGGCTAACTTCATTGAATATTAACATGGTTAATTCATATATTGTATGTTTGAAGCAAATATATAGTAACAGAGCATTTACTTCACACAAATGATCACAATCTAGAGCTCTAATGATTACATACCTGTGTGGGACCAAAAACCATAACAATTTGTCGTTTGATTACAATTTGTTTAAATTCATCAAAAAGTTTAGTTATTTATGGCTTTCGACCAAAACATCGAATCACTTAATGACTGAAAAGCGAAAAATATAATAAGTTTTCGATTTTATACCTCGAATAAAATGCTGAATAACGAGCGGTAGTTTAGCTTTTAGTCGATGATCTAGTTTATCGATATTTAATCGTTTCCTAAATTATTTTAGAAGTATTTCAAAGCAATAAATCGAAAGACAAAGTGATGACAAATACTCGGATGACTCGCACTCTTATGTCCCGATTGTGGATACAAGAAGTTGGTTATCAAAGAGTTTTCACTTCGGGTTCATTAATACTATTAATAAAAGTATTTTAATATTATTAGTCAATGAACTCGGTTTAGATCGGACTGTGTTTGGACTCAATTTATTTTAATTGAATTAAAATAAGAGATAATTAAAACACAAATCAGTTTTAATAATAAAAATTAGTTTTAAATCGAAAATAAATTAATCACTTATTTAAATGTTAATAAGTTTTGAGTCGAAAATGAGTTTCGAATCGTTTTAAACGATTCGGACGTCAATTGAGTTCAATCAATGGATGAGTTTAGTGCTGATCGCTATCTGGGGTTTGATTCCGGTCAGAGCGCCGAACCATTGGCCCAAAATGTTGGGCAGGGATGAGATGCGAGACGAGGCGACTCCGTTCCGGTTCATAAGCCATGTGACCACCGGCTTAAAGGTGTCGGGAACCTGATATATGGTTAAGGGTTAAGACCTACCGATCACTAACCAGGACTGACCTTAAAGGGAATGAGTGCGTTGTTCACGAACTTCGCCACATAATAGTCGATCTCTTCAACGACGTGGTCGGCCAACATCCAGAAGAGAAGAGGTCCCAATTCATTGGCCACATGAGTGGACGTCCCTTCGTTGATAGTCTGTGTCTGTCCGTCACTTCTTCTCAGCTTAACCTTCACTCTATGGAAGTCTACGAGAGGCGGGTCTGCGGTCGTCACTCGGAAAGTGCCGTTTTCGAGGGCCAGATTCACTTGAGTCCTGAGCAGTACATCCGAGTACTCGAGTTCTCCGACACCCTCTCCCGAGACATCGAACACCTGATAAATGGTTCCGTTGGCCGCGTAGTGACAGCTGGCCGTCAGTTTGGGCAGCATTAGAGCGATCCTAAACTTAAGTGCATTTAGTTTTGGCCGCAATTCCCGTAATTGAAAGTCGGAAATGCCGTGGATTTCTATTCCGCTCAGCATTATATTGAACGGATCGCCGCCTATAGTCGGCTGAAGATCGATCCGATCCAACCTCAACGGGTCCAGCGGTGGAATCGACATCGAAGGGATGCCTTAAGTTCACAATGGGATACAATCAATGACAACAATCTATTGGTAAGTTCTGGTCAGACGAACCGGTTTTCATCTTAGATCGGAAGCGATCGACAATCGCTTCGGTCAACAGTTGAGAGAACGAGTCCTCCAACTGTTGGGTCGATTCAGACTCCATGAATGACTCCCGGAATGGCTTCAAATTGTTTTTGTTTGAATACGAAAAGACAGTCCCTTTTGGATAATCACAATGGGTTTGATTGCAATCGGGATTTAGATTCAAGTGAAATGATTTATTGGAAAAATATTATAATCTTATAAAAGTAATGTTATCATGGGCATTGAAATGGGCATTAGAATGGCCTAATTGTTATGCAAGTTTGACGTTTTTGCTTCTGTTCTCTATCCAGTTAACCATTACAGACAACAACGGGTATTTATAGAATTTGATTATAGCTTAAGAATTATGCCCAAAACAAAATTTAATTAGGAAAATGGCCTAGATTATTCATATTAATCTATTTATTAATAGAATTGTGGAAAAAATAACAGTTTAAATCTGTTAAGATAGCAATTTACATAGGGGTAGGTTTGTTGGAAAGGCTATTAATGGCCCATGGTGGAATAATAATGGGTTAGTTTTAAAAATCATACCTTTGTATGAAATGTCTTGAATTCCTATTAAAACCAATTGGAATTAGATATAAATCTTGTGAACAAATCAATGGATCACTTACTCCGCGGTAACTTCATTGTGACCGCCGGTGTGTTTACGGCATAACACAAGTGAAGAGTCATTGTTATCATTACAAAACACTTTAAACACATTTTGGTCCGAAGTTTAGATTATAACCAATCAATTTTAGAATAATGACAATGAGAACTTTGTTCTGAACAACAGATCCGAAGAAAAATATGAAAAATAAAAATCTTGAGCCGAGAATAGTTGGGCCAAAACGGTCAGAACAGACGATATCTCAGTGATTGTCTTCACAACGATTGATATTCCTCTGAAATCCTTTACACTTGAGTTAAGAAGTCTTGTTGTGATTACGGAAAATAGCACACCATATGAGTGGTTGCACTCAAATCTTGTTTAATTCAAGTTCGAGGCAGTCGTTCAGTCGTTCCCCTGGTTTTCAAGTTCAGTGGATCGTCAGATATGTCTTCTGTGGCCTCTTTTCTGGTGGTTATCGGCGGTAAACGACTGAACGCAAGTCTACCAAAGCATACGATTTGTTGGCTCTCAGTCTCGACTCTCGAGTGATCCCAACTTCAGGAATGCCTTCCGAACTGAAAAACTAATCGTTCGCTAATTTGATAATAATTTTTGTGATAATCCTTTGATTGCAATCAATGACTGAATCCTATAATTGCATCAGTTTTTTGCTGAAAAAATTCAATCATTTCAGTGAAGAAATAGTTTGAAATCTCTCTTCAAATGCATTCAAATTCAAAGCACTTAACGAATGACTTCTTATTTCTTGTTTTGTATTTTTCTGTTCATCGATGGCCTCATTAGATGAACAGGATTTGAGCTAAAGATCACTGTTTTTGCGACAAATCTTTCAAATTATTTATGATTAGTCGCTGTCTATTGACTAACGATAAGAAATTAGCGATAATTTGAGGATTAATTCAATCATAAAATTAATTATTTATATCCCAAAAGACTAAAAATCGATATTTAGAAACATTTTTAATATTTATTAGTTATTAACGACGAGAGAGAGAGAGAGAGAGAGAGAGAGAGAGAGAGATCGACCGTTTTAGGACTTTTAACTAGTTATTAATATGTGAAGAGATTGTGAAGTTTATGGAGAAGTAGTCAAACAGGAAGTGTCGGACAGACATCAGATTGTGGACCAAAGACTGCACGGAATGGATGCCAACAAAAGCAGACTTCAGACCTATTTAAGTGATGAATCAATGGTGAGGTCAGGGGTTTGGCGGCACTGGAAAAAAGTCGATCACTGGGTCTCTGAAGTAAAGTTATTTCAAAATTTAGGTAAAAATGAAATGTTTTTATAAAATGTTTTATTAATTATTTTCTCTGAAATTGTTTTACATCAAAGAAAAACAAAAGAATGAGAAAAACAAATGTTTTGATGAAAAAAATGTATTCAATGTTTTCGTGTGTTTGATGTGTAGACTCAAAAAAATGAATTAAAGTATCGTTACTTCCGATCGATTGACACCAAAGTGTTTCAATATTTTTGAACAATTTATACAAAAATTGATTTTACGATCGGAAGAAAACATTTTTAATTCATTCTTATTTATTCTCAAATGAATTCTCTGTGTATTTATGTGTTTGTGATCTCGAGATGAGAACTAACTCCTAATTTGTGAATGAATTTTCAATTTCAGATGAATTTTTCGTTTCATTTGTTTTGTGTTCAGTAGTTCTGAAATAACTTTTTTTTTAAACTTTACATTAAAATTAAAACACTTTCGGTATTTCACACAAAACTCGATGAATGATAGAAAGAAATCGATGAAAAGGTGATGAAAAGCGAAACACAATTCGATTAATTGTTTTCTTCATTTGTTAATTAATTGTCTGTTTTTGTGGGCGAAAACACAAAAGTGTTTGATCGCCGAAAAGGCAAAAATAGTCTCAAAAACAACGTTAAAAATCCGATTGAGAACTGAGAGGACGGCTTCCGATGATAAGACCAGACTCTTGTCTCACGAATTGTTGTTTTCGAAGTGGTTCTCAAGTTTTTGGGTAAGTTTTAGCACTTTTTTTCTTGTAAATCAGTTTATGATGTCGTCTCTGATGTCAACTATGGGTTGGATTTCTTTGACAATGGATTCGGAAAACTATTCACAGAAAACACTATTCAAACAATTGTTCGATCAATCATTAAATCAAATCATTAACAAAATTCACACAAAATCTAAGAGTTTTTTGGTTTGCATTTGAAATCTAATGACAATTACCTGAGACAGACATACAATTGAAGTAATTGTTGACTGAATTCAGCCTAAAATTTATATCTAAAAGCCTAAGAATCGCTCAAAACTGTACTCTTGGTTACAATTTTAGAGCTAAGGTAAGAAATTTAGATCCAATCACTGCAATCGCAAGTCTGTCACAATGGGTTGTTTTTTACATTAAAATGTATTCTCAGTTATAAAAAAAACAAGTAATGAAAAAATAAATTTAAGTCTTATATTAAACTAAAACAGAATTTTTCGCTAAATTATTAAAACTTATTTAAAAAAGAATTATTCCATTCATTGGATGTAATAACCGATCAAATGAAGGGTTGTTTTGGTTTGTATTTTGTGCCTCAAAACGGAATGAGTTCTTCAAAGAGGTCTCACATGAGTTCACACATATTTGATGGCAATCACTGAAACTTAATTACAATTATTCTTCCGATTCTTTACTAATAATACATTTGATTCTTCGCATAAAAACTAAAATCTCTTTAAACAAGTAATCGTTATCTTAAATATTGTCATCGAATTTAAGAAAATAAATGATCGGACAAAACAAATACAACACTATTTGGTCTAACATTTGGGAAGAACTGTCAAAACACACACTAATTGTCTGAAACAGTGAAGACATAATGTATTAGAAGAATGAATGGAATGAACGGTTGGCCTACAAAACAAGTCGTTCTACAAATACAATCGAAATCATAATTTATATCACAATTTGCTTGTTATTTGTCGTTCAGACAGTAGTAGTCCTCCAATGAATTGACTTGATTTTGTTTTTAAATTACAATTACTTTTAAATTTCAATTGATTTCTTCATTTAATTGTTTAACTGTTCGCTCGAATCGATCGACGCGTTTGTCAGCTGTAGGTCTTGTATTGGTGTGTATAGTGTTTGGGCTCCATATCCGTGTGGCGTTCCCGTCACGTACTGATCGTGTGTTATGGTGTGTCACATAAGAAATGGATATAAATTAACATTTAAGACATAAAAAGGGAAATAGAGAAACAACTCAATCGGATCTCAACTAAGGTTGTCGTCTATTCCTTCCCAGACCTGGAATATGGATCTAATCATACTTTTTCTCAACTAAACCCAAAACATTGCCTAAAATTATCATATTTTCTTAATCTAAACATCAATAGCCCTAACCCTACTCCTTGGCCACTGACTCCGAAACAGAACAGTTCAAGACCTGAATGTCTGTCATCCCTAATCTGTACCTAAAAATCGATACCCAATAAACGACAGAAACCCTAACCGTTGGCTAAAATATATTTGCAATAAAATTGATAAATATTTTGATCGATCAGTTCAGTGGACATCTATCGGAATCTTAGCAATTGATCAATCATTTGGATAAATCGTTTTGGAGTCCGATATCATCGCTAATAATAGGATTGAGTGGACAGGAATTAAGACTTACCGAAGCGCCGGAAACGCCCGACAACTGGATCTGAGACATTTGGGCCGTCAGTTGAGGCATAAGAGTACTAAAGTGAAGTGTATTGGGATCGATGCCCGACGGTATCATCTGTGCCATGGCGTGCGGCTGCATAATGTATTGAGTGGCCGCCTGCGGGTGCATCCATGCGCTCGTCTGCAGAGTCGGGTAAGCGGCCGACACTGGCGTCGAGTAAGTTCTTTGGTAAGAGCTCATCGCCGATGGCATCAATTGAGTGGTCACACCGTTCTGTGTGATCGAAGACGAGTCATACGCCATCGGCATTGACTGTAGGACAGAGAGGAAAGGGATTAGTGACATGTGTGACGCCTCTCCTTCTCTGATGTCAATCGGGATTAATAGCTATCGATTGGCCAATAAATGTCATCCAATTAAATGTCATGTTTTGAGGAATTAATCAAAGTTTAAGCGAAACCAAAGTATAAAAACAAAAATTCAATACAAATAAAAGTTAACTAAAAATCTGAACCAAATTAAGGCTAAACTTATAGGGAATTGGCGTTCAATTAAGTCTCGGATACATTGAAAAGCAAATAAAGGCAAAGACTATTGGATCGGACACTGAAGTCAAAGACAAAGTTTAGCCTAAAATCAATATAAGAGCCGAAACAAAAACATTAATTGCTTTTAACTGCTATTTATAACAAACAAAACGGCACTAAAACTGAGCCAAAAGTTAAACAAAAGCCTCGATTGAGACTCGACTCACATCGCGGTCTCCCCAACGAGAGTCCTGTCCTTTAAACTGGTTCTTCTTTTTGTTGCCGCCGTCGGCGAACTTGACCAGAAGGGCCTCTTTGCAGCTCGGAAGCAGTTTTCCGTTAAACATGGTTATTATAGATTCGCACTTTTCCTTGCTTTCCATTCTGTGTGGGATCGGATGGACAGACATTAATTGTAAGTCTTATATATAAATAAATTCAATTATAAGAAAGAAGTGTTGGATTCGATAAAATAGTGACAATAAATGTAATAAAATCGTGTGAACCCAATGGACGGGTCGTGTGGTGTGCTCTGCACTGGAGAAGTGTGATTGCGATGAATGAGAATTGCACTCAAATCGATGGACAGTATTAGGAATAGTAATGAGACTATCAGTTGGATACTAGTGGGGGAGGTATGGAAAGGGATCGACACTCGGGTCGAGACTCTAATCAGAAAATGAAGGATCAGATCCGATACTGAGCTGATGAGGAACGGCAGTGAATATATTAGATTTGTTTGCATCATAATAGCCACGATTACTACTACTACCAGCATGCTCAATTGTTATTATGCATCAAACGTGCAAATGAGCTATCATTAAGGGCTAGTCATCAAAATCATGGTAAATAAACTTTTGACACAAAGTGATTGAAGAGATGAATACATTTTAGCCATAGATTAGCGAAACAAACAAAACGTGAGTTAAAAACGAGAGAAAAATCGATAGAAATTTAATTAACGCCTAAATTTGTAAATACGAGAAAAGAGGATCAAATGTGTAGTGAGTTTGGAGAAAAGGGATGAGTTATCAGCAAAAAGTGTCTGATTAGAGGACAGCAGGAGTGGGCGAACCATCGCTCATCACTATTAGGCCGTTCTCAGCCTCTGGTCATCACTGTTTGAATAAAGAGATAATCGATTGATTGCATTCTCAGTCATCTTTA
This sequence comes from Liebstadia similis, assembly GCA_034689365.1. Lineage (NCBI taxonomy): Eukaryota > Metazoa > Arthropoda > Arachnida > Sarcoptiformes > Liebstadiidae > Liebstadia > Liebstadia similis. The sequence goes on along the minus strand of JAQGAJ010000482.1, from coordinate 3,320 downwards.
CGGATGAGGAATCGATACAAACGAGAGCTCTTGTGTTATGTGCTATGTATGTGAGTGCAAATGATAGGTCACAGTGGGTACAAACCTGGCGAATCCGACCCCTCGGGGCTGCATATTGGCATCTCTAAGAATTCTGGTCGATATGACTGTGCCATACGGCGCAAGCATTGTCTCCAATTCCGTTTCGGTCATATATGGCGGAAGGTTTGCGATATACAGATTCGTTGGGTCCTGTTCTTGTTGCTAAAGTAGAGGGAAGAGGTAGGGAACGGCTGGTTAGCCAATCATTTTAGTTTGTTTAGCACTTCACGAGTGAAGTGTCCGCCGATTAATCGTAAGTAACAATAATTTGTTTAAATTCAATGTTAAGTATTGAATGAAAACTCGTGACGAAAGTCTGTCTCAGGAAAACCTTGGCTTAGGTTTTCACTCAAAGGCGTGTCCGCCAGTCGTTAGGATAGGGATGAGAATTGTTTAAAAATTAATGCTAAACGATATTAAGCTCTCAATTGAAGGCAAATACCACTATTGGGTAATAATAGCTATATATGTCTCTAATATAGTCCAAGCCTTTGCCTAATGAGACGTATAATTCAATAAACAAATTAATAATAAAATATTTAAATTTATTGCAAAGAATATTCTGGACTTTATTATGGCATTAGTCGAGTGGAGTGGAGTGGATGGGATGGACAGCCAGTGGATGGCACGGGTTATTCGGGGCGGGGGCTGGCGCTACCTCTCGAACCAACCCTAAGGCACTACTCGATACTAATTAGGGATTTTGAAAAATTGTTAAAACGAGGTCATAAAAAGAGAGGGCGTTGACTAAGTTGTTGGACCATATGGTGAGGAACTTGGTTGGGGTGTACGACAAGAATTTATGCACAGAATATGGCAATCAATAAGTTATGTGAAGAGTCATTAGATGTGAAATTCCCGATAGGATTGCCATAAATAATGAGACAGATTTGCCGTACATATAGAGACCAAGTTCTTTGTCATACACTCGGCTTTCGTACACAATATTTCATTCAAGTGTACCCAACACTTGAGAGAGGGGGAGGGCAGGGGTGGGGAAGAGAGAGGAGTGCATGCATTGGAATAAATTTAAGGGAAATTTGATGACAAAATTAGATGAGAAAGAAAACAAATCGACGAAAACGAGTGACCAATGAATTGAAGTAAGATTTTGAACGTAAAAAACAAAACAAAACGAAACAAAAATTAGTTATTAAATGAAAATAAAGTTAAAACAAAAACTATAAAAATTGGTTAACGAAAGGGTAGAGTATTTGTTGTCAGTGTGTATGTCATACGCTCTAAAGCCTCACCAATTTGTTTGTTTGCGGGGAAGAGATTTTGTTCCGATTCGTGTCAGTGCACTGAAGTGTTGGACAGTTGGAGCAGTTTTTGAAGAGCAAAGAGATATTCAAAACGGAAGAGAGATTTGAAAGAGAAATACAAAAATACAGTTCAATATATGGTTTTGTAATGAATGGTTGCATACATTTATAGCGATAGAGAGTAAGAGTAAAATACATTTATGGAGTTTACGGTTGGACAGGGCTTACGGACCGGTAGTCACGCCTAATACCAAATTTAATTAAGTATAGTGAAAGCCATTAATTAGTGGCCGAGCTCTACACTAACGACAACTCTACCCAGCATTTTGTCTGTCTAGACAACACTCAAGATTATCTGTTCATCAGTGGTGGTCATCTCGAGGGACAGCACCTCTCGTGGCCATCCCTGTCCAACACGTTCACAGAGAGTGGACACGAAATTCGAGTTAATAAGGAAAACAAAGTTATCTTTTGGTACTTTTAGGCCGAAACTGAGATAAACTACAAAATCGATTAAAGAATAGTTGAGTTTTTTATATTCAATAAAATCGCCGAAAATTTTTTGCTAAAAGAAACTCATTTTCTGTCGGATCGGAAGAAAAGTTCAGATAATCGTAAAAAATTGAATTTATATTAAGACTTAACGCGAGTCATAGAGACAGTGATAGAGAGAGAGGACAGGGCTTTGGTGTTAGTGATTAGGAGTAATTGGTAGCAAACCTTAGCCATCTGTGCCTGGACTCCCTGGGTCTGAAGGTTCTTCACCGCGTTCTCGGCCGCCATCGGAGATTCAAAGTCGACAAATCCGTAACCTAGACAACAATGGCAAACAATGTTTTAGACATGATAATCACTTGGGGCGAGTCATAGTTGCTAGATCAATTAACAATTTAGACTATTTGTACAGTGGGAAAGGCAGTACAATGGACACAAAAATCGATAATCAAGTAGATCAGCACAATCAGAGACTTGTCGGCCCCGAGCTATTTGCTCTTGGATTCTACTGACAATCGTCACTCAAATTCATGTCCGAATAGACTGAACGAGACTATTATAAACTTTTCGATTGATTTATTCAAATAAGTTATCAATAAAATTATAGCCAATGGTTAGAATGAATGGAAGGCCACAAACCTTTACACTTATTTGTATTCTTATCGAGAATGGCTTTCGTAGATATTATTGTTCCGTATCTGTTGTCGACCGGATCCGAGTCAGAGATGGACAGCAGTATTGAAGAGAAGAGATGAGAGAGGGCTCAACCTTAAGACAAGATACTACTCACGGGGAACAGAGGGCGTATAGATCTTTATCGGTTGTGGTCGGAGTAAGACCTCTGATATAAAGATTAGTTTTGCTCAGTTGTTCGGCCAGAGTCGGTGTCCCGTTGGCTGTATTCATATTCATAGAGCCGGTGTTGCAGTTGCCGGTGGCGCCTGAGTTGGCCGACCCGCTGCTCGAAGCGCTGGCCGATCCGTTAGAGGCCGTCTGCGATGAGCCGCCTGTGCTGGCCGTCGATACCGGCGGCGATGAGGCCGGCATTCGGGAGGTCTGATAGCCCTGAAAGACAAACAAAAAACGTTTGAGTAAACAATCGGTAGACAAACGTAGGGTTAAGTCAACCAATTAGGCACTGAATTGAGACCTACATTAGACTCAGTCAGCGACCGATAAATACAATTCAATACTAAAAACACATATTTGTTGTTAGAATTGTTTGGCAGAGCGGAAGACAATCGGCAAACACTTCTATAACAATATAATAGACTCACTGAAGAGACAATTGATTTAATAGATTGAGTGACCGATCAATAGAAATGTATAATCAGTTTGGTCTCAAATAAAAGCACTCAAAACATCTGACCATTAAATCCAATTAAAACGAAATTTTTGTATAAATAGACGAAAGAAATTGAATTCAATTCATTAGATAAACACTCGAATGGATTATAACTGCATTTCTTTGGCCCAAAA
>JAQGAJ010000481.1:0-14957 GCA_034689365.1 Liebstadia similis | reverse complement strand
TGTTGATTGGTTTAGAAGCCAAATAAGGGGCCGTTGAAACATATCGCTAGCGTTATCCACACTCAGCGTTAAGTGTGACTTAAAAAGTTTGAGCCATACTGAATGTGGAGTTTTCACTCAAGTAAGTATGACTTTGAGGGAAGTGTGGCCTCTCGTTGGGCGATGCGAGGCATAATCTCAGACTCTTTGACTTAAACTGGCTTTGGATGAGACTATCGTTCACTCAATTTGATTGATATTTTAATAATTAATTAATTTTAATCAAATATTTTGAGACCACTTTTAGAAATTATTCTTTCGATTAATCTTAAGGTGAAGTTTATAAATGATATTTTCGGTTAAGTTTAGAATTTATTCCGAAAACATATTAATCTCAACTCATTTTCAGTCTTATGACACCTGTTTTGGTCAACTCTTTGGGAGATATCAACAAGATTTGAATGTCTTGGATGTCTTGGTTTAGAAGAATTTGAGTGAAGCGCTTGATTACAAGTGTTGTCCAATCAAAATGAAATTAAATAGTAATCAAATGATTTTGAAGTTATATTGAAATCCAATTTGTCATTGAAGACGAATCAATGATTGTTTGATTGTTTCAAAGCTGTCATAACTATCATAACTATCATAAGTTATGATTCATAAGTAGACCTAATCTTCGACAAGTTATTTGTTTAGTTGGTTCTTATGATTCGGTTATCAATGTCTTCAGTCAGAGACCACTTGAAACTGATTTACGAGACTTCGGTCTTAGCCGTAAAACCAAATTCTTTGATCAAAAACTTCATTCAATTCAATGGAAATCATCTTTTGGTTAAGAGTTTCGCCGAAAGAGCCGATAAACAGATTTCGCTTCAAAACAGAGATATTTATGTCTTAGGCGCCGGTCTGTTCGTGATCTTCATTTGGTTCAGATTCTAATGATATTTGATTTTAATTTTAGGTAAAGCTGTACTCAATATGTGTGAAGAGTTTCTCAATCAGTTCCATGTCTTCGACACGACTGCGAATAATGCTAATTGTGTTATAAAGAAAGGTTTGTTAAGTGTTCCGACGGGTGCGACCACTTCGAGTTCACTCTTCCAAAAGTACAACGTTAAGTACATGTCTGGTGCCGTTCATAATATGCCGGACGATAGGTCTCGAGATACGACTCAAGAGATCTTAGATCTAATCAAAAGTATCAAAAAGTCAAGAAAAAGTGAAACCAGGGATAAGATTCCACTTATCGTTTCATTCATTTCCGGCGGCGGTTCAGCTCTTCTCACTCTACCGAAACCCGGGTTAACCGTCGAACACAAGTGTCAACTCATATCAGAATTAGTGAAATCCGGAGCCACTATTGATCAGTTGAATACTGTCCGCCAGTGTCTGAGTCAAGTCAAGTCTGGAAAGTTGGCTAAACTGGTGGTCAAAGGACCCGATTCTCTTGAAATGGTCTCATTCATCATAAGTGATATCATCGACGATCCGATTGAACTCATAGCCAGCGGTCCAACTGTTTTGAATAAAACAGATTCGACAAAACCATCGAAGAAAGCGTTTCAGGTTATTAAACAACTCGGTGTAGAGGTTAGCGATGACATCAAGAATATGATACTATCAGAGGATCAAGAGTTTAATGATTTTCGTGAATTTGATTCAAATTTATTGCATAATATAGTTATCGGAAATAATAGTCTGGCTCTCAAAGTGGCCAAAGACACCGCTGAAGAGTTTGGATACAAAGTGATCTTTTTGGGCAATGATATCAGAGGAGAGGCCAGTCTTGTGGCCCAAGAATGGGCTCAATTTGCCATCAAATACGAAGCAAATGAGGAGGAAATGAAAAAGTATAGAGGGATTTGTTGGCTCGCAGGGGGAGAGACGACCGTCAATATGATGGACTCAAAGATCGGTAAGTTTTGCCAAATTAATGGTCGCTTCTAATAAATTGTCTCCAATTTCGGTGATATAGGAATGGGTGGTCGATGTCAAGAGATGGGTCTCGCTTTTTACCGATCGGTTTACGGCAAAAATTTGCCGCAAAAGTTATTTTTATTGTGCGCCGGCACTGACGGACAGGACGGCCCGACAGAAGCCGCCGGAGTAGTGGTCGAGAGTGTGAGCCCAAGTACTGAGTCAAGCGATGCTTTCACTCAGTCGGCAATTGATCTCCAGAACCACAACTCATATAACTTCTTCGTTAACCACTACAAGGAATGGCTGATAATAACTGGTATTTCTGGAACTAATGTAATGGATATCTATTGCATGATTAGATGTTTTTAGATATTTCTGATCGATATTAAACTAATTATGTGTAATAAAAGTTATCTTCAATCAAATGAAATGGACATCGATTGCACTAAATTGCTATGTTATCAGTCATTATCACCAGATCTGATCCATTCTATTACAGACTGTGTCCAAAGTTTCAAAAGTTCGCGCAACTTTCAAATAAGGCATTGAAGAGGAGGGACGGGAAAGGGAGAGGAGAGTGAAAGGAGAGGGAGAGGTCTGTCGGGTGTCGTCACTGATGGGTAGGTCAGTGGTAGGTGTGATGTCGGGAGAGGTAGCCACCCCTCCACCCGTCGGGGACCACCCCTTCTGTGCCCATAACAAGATGTGCTACAACTGATTGCGTACTTCTTCGTCTCTATTACGTGATCAGCTGAAAGTGTTGTCACGTGAGGAGTGGTAATAGTGATGATAACAGTGATAGTGATTGTGACGAATGGCTGAGGAGAAGGCGATCACCACAAGAGACTCAAACTTTGATGGTTTACAACAATTTTATTTATTTATTACCTGAAGTCCTAAACTCGTGTCCCAAATGAGCAAACCTTCAGAACCGATGAGTTTGTGATCTCAACTGAAATGACAGTATTTCTCGGCGGGACGTGTAATCCGACCACTTGGAGGACAGACCTCGCTATTCCGATGCTCAAGAATCTGGGAATTACTTACTATAATCCGGTAAATACTCGGAATCTCTTGTGTTGACCGGTTTGTTAACTGTTCCAATCACTTGATCCATAGCAAGTCGAGGCCTGGAAGCCTGAGCTCATTGAACTAGAATGGTCTGCCAAAGAGGTCGTCCCCTTCAGTGATGATTTGCAAGAATATTCTTAACTCAAATGTCTTTTGTTAATAGAAGGCCGACGTATTATTCTTCGTGATCGACAACGAGACGCGAGCCATAGTGGTTATGATCGAAGTGGCCTTCATTGCGGGCTCTCAGCGCAAGCCGGCCCTCGTCCTTGTGGTCAATGACGCCAAACCCACTTCTTGTATCTTCGGAGAGACCATCTCGGAAAGGTATGTCTTCACCTGATCTGTTCTAAGTTAACCGATTTCATCTGAAGGGAGTTCCAAGAGCTAAGACAAAGCCAATCCTATTTACAAGAAATGGTTGAACGTCAGGGTATTCCGATCTTCGACCAGATCCCAGTGGCCCTCACATGTGTGGCACGAGTTCTTCATAATGGCAGTAGTCCTCAGGAAAAGTGTTGTGAAGACAGTGCAGTGTCTGTGCGGTCGACACACTCCGACTTGTCCGACAGAGAGGTTCGACTGCGACAGGTGTTCGACTCTCTGGACAATCACAACTCGGGTGCCATCAGTTTAAACGATCTTCGGCTCGCTCTTCGCATACTTACGGGTCGGGAACTGTCGAGCAATAGCATCCGTCAGATAGTGATCGGACAAATGAATGGACAGTTTAAAACTGATTCTGACTTAAGGACTAAAAACTTGGACGATATTAGAGTTAGTTTCAACGAATTTTGTTGTATTGTGAATAAGTCTGAACTGAGTACAAATATATGCGAAGACCTCGCGAAGAAGTTGGAAACCATTGCCCAACCGGTTAATCGACTCTTTGAATGGTTCCTAAAACCGAGCAAAACAGCTATTAATTCAGCCAATAGTGCACCGCATATGCCATACGACGCCCATTACTGCGATATCTACTTAGGAGGCTCTTCCTCGCCGTCCAACCCGTGGAGGGACGACATCGCCATACCATTACTTCGGTCGGTCGTCACTCCCGAGTGACTCATGTCTTGTTCAGTGCAATAATGTAATCGTTGTTTATCACTGATTACAGAAAACACGGATTAAGTTATTATTGTTCTCAAAATGAAAGTCTCAGCGAAGACCGAATCATTCCTATCGAATCCGCAGCCATCGAAAAGAGTCGGGTCTTACTCTTCGTTGTAACCAATGACTCCCGAGCCCTCTCTGCTATGATTTCGGTAAGATTTGCGATGCTTTTCACTTTCGAGTAGTGATAACTCATTTATTTCCCACAATGGAAAGGCTGCTCATTATGTGGCGCTCGGCTGTAATGCCGTTCTCTGTATTCAGTATCTAAACGAAGAGTCTGTCATCGATGGCGTGAAGGTATGACTCGTCTAAACTGATCCCGAACTCTATCTGATGAACCGATTTCGCACTATAGCTAACCGACACAGCTATTAAGGACTACAACCGAGGCCGCGCCTATCTGTCCGATATGGCCAGTCGGTCGTGTGTACCCGTATATGAAGACATTCGGGAAGCGGTGATCAGTTGTGTCCACAAATGTTTTCTCAGTGACGTATTGATGAATAAGAAGAGCAGTCGATAGCGCTCTACCGCACAAATCGTTTGTATAGAGTATTCGCATAAAAGTGTATTATTTTTTAATTTATGAAAACTTTTTTATACTTAACTATAATAACAAAGTATTTTAATTTCAACTCATAATGTCTTTTGTAATAAATCATTATCTCTTCGATTGTTTCTGAAACTCCTAACTAATGATAAGTTATGAAAACAATTGGTCCCAAAGTGTTCTCTTGAGCGGCACTGTTTGTGATGTCGAGTGGTATTACTTAATTTGCTTGATGTTTGTCGAACAAGAGGTGACACAACGTTCTTAGAAATCACTTGACCTGGATTTGTCGCGATAACAATACAATCTGAACAACTCGTTAAGCGTGTTATTCGAATCGGAATGTCGTAAATATCAGTCCTATCAGACTATCATATTGTTTGCCAGAATAACAATCGTATTGCAGAAGATCTCTGAAACCAAGATCTGGTTAGATCTGAATTGATTGATGCCTTAATGATAAGAGTTGTGATCGGATCCGACAATTGTTCGATTGTTTGTTAGTACAAATCAGGTACAGATTCACTATAAGTCGGTTCACTACCAGCTCTGGAATTTCGACATTTATCACAAATTATCACTTATTTTATCAGCAAATTATTGCAGTGATGTAAGTGATTCCGATTCCGATCACGACTTTCAGCCTCGAACAGTTAGAACTATTCGATTTGCCGCCTCATTGCAAGTGTGCCTCACTGTTTACACTTTCTCAGTGACATTGTCAAACTTTATTTACAAATAGACGTATCGCTATTCACTGATCATTCATACCCAGTATCTGAGTCTGTCTTTCACAGTCACTCTGCCGTCAGTCGTACGGAATTTCTTGAGATAAGAGTCGAGTGTTTTAACGACAAACTTGTATACCATTTGTAATAATTCGAGTGCAAAGAGGGTTCAAATGACGTTTGATTTAGCACTTTATGACATAATGACATTTAATGCAATCAAAAGATATGAAAACAAAGACACAAAAAGATTATTTTATGGTCAAAATAGGATTTGGAAGTTCGCATACTTTCTTTCGACCTTTTCTACTTTGAACTGACACTCCTCTGCACTCAGAACTCATTGTGATTCTAATTTGTAAACAAGATTTAATAGAACTTTGTGTCAGAACAATTAGAATTTCAAGTTAGAACTTTTAGAACTGATTTAGAACATACAGCTAAAGATTGGAACATGGGGAAATTCACAAGAACTGTTTAAAATTACAAATGTCCAAGGTCATTCCGTGTATTATTGCAATTCCGTTGGGAAATTTTACCATTGTCTCAATATTTATTGCCAATTATTATTGATAAATGTGTAAACACATTAACTTCGATTCAAAACCCCTTCAAAACGACTGCAAATGAGTTGATATTGTTTCTGATATTTCATTTCATTCTATGATTCGATCGAAAGAGTAATTAGGATTTCCTCGGACTCACAAATACTAATGAATCGCAAAACTATTGCTTTTCAGTCGATTTTCAGGAAATGTTTTGTCAGTCAATGTATGAAATAAACAGTTTTGCGATTGTTTTGTAATGAGTGTCAAAAACTCGAGTCAATTATCTTTGACTAGTGTTGAGTCCATTTCGGGACAATCATCGCATGGTTTCGACGGATTCCCAGTGACTGACGACTGGGAGAACCGGCAATTCGTTGTTACCATCACTAATGCAATTCAGAGGATCTCAAACTTTTTGAATGGATTTGGTTTGTCTTTGCTTTTCATTTATTACTAAATTTGGATTTTCCATTGGGAAATATTTTAAACCAACTCATGAGATATCAACTAAATTACATATTAAGAACTAATTTACGATCCAATTATCTCCAGATACGACTTGCAAGGCTAAATTGGCTCAACTAAACCAGAAGATGACACGTTTAGAAAAAACTATTACTTATTTGGAGAACAGGTTTTCCAAAGAGAAGACCGAAAGCGAATCGATTGATGTAAATAAGGAATAATTTGTTTCTTTGTTATCCTATTTATTAAACAATGAATAAAACAATTAATTGAATTCAATGTCAATTCGTTAACAAATATAAATCTATTAGAATATAACCAAAACTAGTTATAAATGAAATTGATTTTATTGCCCAACTTATTGCTAATCAATTGTTCGACAGTTTTATTCTGTTCTTCAGTGAAGTAGTGCTTCCAATCTCCGATCTGACCCCTTCTCATGAATTCCGATTCTTTCTTATCTCTGAAGCCGAGGTCATCCCAATGTTTGTAATTAACGGTAGGATTGTATTTCATTTGATCGAAACTGCAATGAAATTCCAGTGCTTTCATGTCTTCATCACTGAGTTTCGGTTTTCCTATGAATTCACAGATTCTGTTTATTTGATTTGCGAAGTCTTTCTTCAGATCCTCGAAATAGATTATCAGAATTTGTTTATCTGCCGAATGTTGTTCATTCCAAGTAATGATATCGAGGTAATGTTGCCAAACAGGACCGTAAGGAACGGTTCCTTTGATAAATCGATCGAAGAAGTTATCAAAATCTTCTTTAAAGCCAATCATTTTGTTCATCCGTGAGAAATGATAATAAGAAACGATCAGATCCTTTGGATTTCTGTTTAAAGATTTTAAAAAATGTTAATTACCATTGATTTTTGCAAATTCTTCTAAATTCACAAGAAATTTCATTATAAACTTTTTGATTTTCACTCAAGAAAATACTTTTAAACTGATTTAACAAATGTTTTGAATGTTTTAATTTGAATCAGAAAATTCACAATAAAATACTTGAGAATAAGGGAATTTTCGTAGGTTTAGATTCCAGAATTAAAAATTGTTGAATTTTGTCGAAAGGGTTTTCTCGAGAAAGATATTCTCAAATGTATTAATTAATTGATAAATACCTGAATATAGTTATAATTTTTGGGATTCTTTCGTTCAGTTTCTCTTCATTTGTATCTAATTTATCGCTCAATAATAGAGAAGGCGTTAAATGAGTTTTAATAAATCGTCGGTCTTTCAGACGTTCTATTGATTTGATTCCCGGCGTCGGGAACTCTAAGTAAGGGAACCGATCGGTGATCGACTGTTTTTTGGCGGCTTCGAAGTCCAAATCGTGGGCAATGAGCCAAACAATCTCCTGAAGCCAAGTGATGCCGGACTTAGGAAACGCTGAAATCAATAGGTCTTGAGATCGGAATTCAAATGACTCGATGCTATTCCATGTCTTGACGATAGGCTCTGCGATGACCAGACCTTTCATATCGAATAACTCCAAATCACCGAACTTTTGACCCTTGGGTTAGATCAGAGGTCAAGCTTAGGATCAAAGATGTGGACACAACAGACATATCAATACTTGCAATCTCTTTGTCTTTTGCATTAACTCAAACCATTGTCTTCTTTTGTTATTCTTGACCAAAAGAGCTGTGGTCAGAGTCACCCCGAAAAGACCTAACGCAAAGAATCGCTTCCACTTTCGGATCCGCTTCACATCGGAGCCTATTTCGGAATTGAGTCCACTCAAGAGTCGGCAACTATTGGTCCGAATGGTTAAACAATGTCTTATTTGATGGAATAATATATTAGACATCACTTAAACTGATTTCAATGTTTTCTTCACTTTTGTTGTCATTTAAATGTTGTTTATGTTTCGGAACCAAAACTTCGCTCAAAAATATCGTTATTTTTCTGAATTAAACTTAAACTCTATTAAACTTTAAATTGTGTGAAATAAACTTCTTTGTGGCCAACTTTGGACAGATAGTAGACAATCGGGACCATCACTGACCACTTCGGGACAACTTTTGCTTTTCGATAAGGCATTGTTTGTCATCTCTGATCATAACATAGTCTGTGAACAGTCTTCACGTGTCATATGTTTCAGTGATTTGGCATCCGATTGATTACCGGCTCTTAATCGCGGGAATTATTGCGACCGACGATGACATCGATTCTGGAGACGATATACGGGATTCCGTTCAATGTGCTCGAAGTACCGAACCTTAAACTCAAGAGACCGAGTTGGCTGAAGCAGCCGTCGGCAATGGTGGTCTACTCGTTTGTTTTGGTCTCATATTTTCTTGTGTGCGGCGGTATGTCTCAAATCGGCCGGAGTTTACAGTTTCATCTATTAACTAAAGCTCGTTGTGATGAAACTGATTGGCCTTTGAATGGATCAAAGTTTTACACTTATTTACTCTTAGGAATCATTTACGATGTGATAGTAGAGCCGCCGTCTATCGGCTCGACAGTCGACGAATCCGGTCACTCCCGACCCGTGGCTTTTATGCCCTATCGAGTCAATGGTCAATACATAATGGAAGGCTTGGCCTCGAGTCTGCTGTTCACGATGGGCGGCCTCGGGTTCGTTATTCTGGACAACACCCACAGTCCGGGCACTCCTAAACTAAATCGGATCCTTTTGATTGCCATCGGTTTCATTTTAATTATTGTCTCATTTCTCACGACTTGGGTTTTCATGCGAATGAAATTACCGTAAGTTTTTAGTAAATCAATCAAATTTTTAATATTAATTGTTTTTTCTTGAATTTTAGGGGATATTTGTTGTGAAGAAAATACAAGAAAACACAAAGTCTTCAGTATTTTTAAATTTTTTGCAATAAAATTGGTATTTCTATTGATTTTATTCTAAATTCATTAATATATTACTCTATTTGTGATTGCATTCAATCAATTAATTCATTTTAAAATGGTTTTTCAGTTAATTTTATTGAACTGAAACTCAATTTCACCCTAAAAGCAAGTAACCCTAGTTTAACTAGATAGAGATCGAGCTTATAGTGAATGAACGCACTGAGAAAGGTTATTTGAAAAGTTGTTTCAACTGGTAGTTCGTCTGCAACTTCAGTGCAAACTCGTTCAAACAATTTCCTCGTCTCTGATGGTATGCATTATTACTTTACTTGACTTTAGCTACACTTACTATAACTGAATGCAAGTGTCTGTAAGCCGTCGGCCATCAGTTGCCAACCTCTGGTCCTCTCGATCTGATCCGAGGGACCAAACCTTGTCGATAGACAATTGAACCGTTGGTCACATGTCTTGTTCTGCAACCAATCAGATGTCGCCAAATGTATGGTCGATCTGATGGTTCAATCTTTGGCTCTTCACTTAACAGCTGTTACTCCCATTCGTATGAACAGAGGTCTGCACCGACTGATGCCTCCAAAGAAGAGCCGATGGCTGTCCACTGGCCATCCAGAAGTGGTCCCAACTCAGTCATGGGATCTTTTTATGGTCAGATATTTAAATTTGTGTGTTTTGATTGACAATATATGTGATGGTTGGTCGGGAAGTGGTCTGAACGAGAAGAACATAACGTATGTGTTTGGTCACGTGATGGACGGGTAGCCAATGTGAATGAGTGATGGTATGAGTGCTGTTTCAGTAGTCGTTTGTGTCAGCTCTGGCGGTGAGCACTACTGATCTCTCTGTCCCTGTGCTGTGCTATAGCTGTGGTGTTCAGTGTTATGGCAGTTGTGCTGACAAACCCCACAAACAGCACACAAACTCAGGGCTCAAACACTCAGGCACTGCACAGACACTCACAGACACTGCACTCCATGTTCTCACTGTTTCTGATGCTGTGCTGCGCCAATAGCCTGACTGATCACTAGCCCATGTCTCAGACCATGTCTCAGGCCATGGCTCAGACCGTGTCTCAGACGATGCCTCAGAACATGTCTCAGACCGTCCCGAAGGCCGAGTCTGAGAGTGAGGCGCCTCTCGAGCCGGTGGACGGCGTAGTGCAGCCGCCGTTTATGCCCGGCCCGAACAAACAGCGCCGCAACACTAATCAGCTCCAGTTCTTGTCGAGGGTAGTGATGAAGGCCCTGTGGAAACACAACTTCGCCTGGCCCTTCCATGTGCCCGTTAACTCGATCAAACTCAATCTACCCGACTATCACAAGATAATAAAACAGCCGATGGACTTGGGAACCATTAAGAAGCGTCTCGAGAACTGTTACTATTACTCGGCGGCTGAGTGTACTCAAGACTTTAAGACAATGTTCACAAACTGTTATGTGTATAACAAACCCGGAGAGGATGTCGTACTCATGGCTCAGACCCTCGAGAAACTCTTTCTTCTCAAGATTCAGGACATGCCTAAGGAAGAGATAGAAATGCCATTACCGCCGACAAAGGGTCCGAAGGGAAAGAAAGGCAAAGGAAAGGGCGGACCGCGCGGTAGAGGTAGGAAAGAGTGGGCTTTGGTTGGGCTCTGAATGGACTCTGAATTGGCTTTTGTTTAGCTTTGTTTGGGTCAGTCGTTAACGAGTCGTTAGCTTTGATTGCGTTTCCATTGTTTACGTCCTTTGAGTTTGAATTGAAATTTGAATTAGAATTCGGTTTCGAATTGAATTGAATTTCGATTTAATTGAAAGTGATTTCAGTCTATTCTCATATTCTCATCAAAACCTTAACCTTAACCCCATTAACTCATCCCTTTGTGTCCTTCAGCCCCGGGGGTCGCCACCTGTCAGACGACGCGAAGCAATGCAATAGGGAATCAACCGCTGGACGCGTCGGCCACGGGTCCGATCCCGAGCTTCACCTCAATCACCACCGCATCCAACGTATCATCAGTTCTGCATAACTCTGTCGGAACGCCTAAACCTGGAATGAACTCGAGTGTAGGCCTTCCGCCAAATGTCACAAATTCAGGTTCAGTGTCCGTCCCTTTGCATACGAGTGCGCCCATCATTACGCCTCCAATAAACAAGATATCGCCCATTACTCCGATCTCTAATAACACGACACCTTCGCCACTGACCGCCGGCGCTCAGCCGTTGGTCACGGCATCACATCAAAGAGCTTTTGCCGATGGAATGTCAGGTATGACATCACTTCCAACGGCAACAGTTCCTCCAATCCCTCAGAGCGGGCCAAACATGCAAAACAGTCAGTTCCGCAATAGTGGGCCGTCTGTTATGTCATCTCTTCATCAAAAGTCTAAGAAAGGTGTCAAACGGAAAGCCGACACAACGACGCCATTAGACTCCGGTATCTCTGGTTATAGCCAACCCATGAGTGATGTCAAACCCGGGAAGATGTCGACCCGTCGGGAAAGCGGTCGACCCATCAAAAAGCCATCAAAAGACTTACCCGACACCGCACAACACGTTTCAAAGCCCAAGAAAGGCA
Source organism: Liebstadia similis (assembly GCA_034689365.1). Classification (NCBI taxonomy): domain Eukaryota; kingdom Metazoa; phylum Arthropoda; class Arachnida; order Sarcoptiformes; family Liebstadiidae; genus Liebstadia; species Liebstadia similis. Next base: position 3,192 of record JAQGAJ010000481.1, on the reverse strand, counting down.
AAATGTCGGAACAGATGAAGTATTGCAGTTCAATACTTAAAGAACTGTTCGCCAAAAAGCACGCGGCATATGCCTGGCCTTTCTATAAGCCCGTAGACGTGGACGCCCTTCATCTTCACGACTATTACGATATCATCAAACATCCGATGGATTTGGGAACCGTTAAGGTATTGGTCTTCACTTGGATTGATATTATCATTGATTTGGTGTTTATTTTAGAACAAAATGGAAACCCGAGACTATCGCAAACCCGAAGACTTCGCTTCAGATATCCGATTAATATTTACCAATTGTTATAAATACAATCCGCCCGATCACGAGGTGGTGGCGATGGCCCGAAAACTTCAGGTATGTCTCCCTTTGGAATGTTTGTTCGCCTTTCGTCCTCTCCTGGGCAGGAATGCACTCTTCTTGTAGTGCTTTCTAATCATCAGCAGAGGAATATAAAAAAGCTCTTTAGATCACAGGCTCTTAAGTTTCATAAGTGGATCTGTTTCATGCTTTTGCAACAAATTGAATCTTTACTTCTATCTCAGGACGTGTTCGAAATGAGGTACGCGAAGATGCCCGACGAGCCGGCGGGTGGAGGAAACTCAGACAGCAGTGGATCCTCTTCTAGTGCAAGCTCGAGCGCCAGTTCGTCCGAAAGTGATAGCGAAGAAGAAGACGAACGCGAAAAGAAAATAAGACTATTGGAGGCTCAGCTCAAGAAAGTGACCGACGAGTTAAGTATTTTAGCTCAAGAAGGTATTAGAAAGAAAGGAAAGAAGAAGAAGAGAAAGACTAGAAGTAGTTCAAAGAGAGAGAAAGAAGAATCAAAAATAGATATAAAGAAAGAAGAGCAAGATGATCTTATAGACGGCTCATTACTGATCGGAACCAATATATCAACAATCGGTAATTCGGGTCTTCCTATAACCGGCTCCGGCTCTTCTAATGCAGAGCCACACAATGAAATTCTACCAACAGGTAAGACCTCCAAAGCCAAAGCCACGTCTGGCGCATCCAAAGGCCTCAACTCTCAGAACAAGTCCAGTGCAACGACCGCTCCCGCGAAGAGACAAAGAACTAACTCTAAGGCAAACAAAAAGAGCACAAAAGCAATGCCTCAGTTCGACAGTGAAGATGAAGACAACGCCAAACCCATGTCTTATGATGAGAAACGACAGCTCAGTCTCGACATCAATAAATTACCGGGTATTTGATCTGCTATTGAGTCATTTGCTTTTACTAACGGTTCCATTTCTCAGGCGATAAATTAGGAAAAGTGGTTCAAATCATTCAACAAAGGGAACCATCACTAAGAGACTCAAATCCCGATGAAATTGAGATCGATTTCGAAACCTTAAAGCCATCAACACTTAGAGAACTCGAAAGCTATGTCGCGCAGTGTTTAAGGAAGAAGCCAAGGAAGCCATACAGTCAGTCATTGAACGATTGTCTTTGATTGTCATCGATTAACTTGCGATTGCATTCCACAGACACGAAGAACAAACAGTTGGCCGCCGCGGCCGCAGCCAAGTCGAAAGAGGACGCGGAGAAGAAGAAACAAGAACTGGAGAAACGTTTAGAAGACGTGTCCACTCAATTAGGAGCACCAAACAAGAAACCACCCAAAAAAGGTTAGATCTTTTGATGACTTAGCGAGAGATTCGGAGATTTATTGAAATACAGATCCTTATGCTTTCACAGATTCGGAGAATAGTCACGCAGACGTCGGGCCGACCACAAGACTAAGCGCTAGCAGTTCCAGTTCAAGCGATAGCGACAGTAGCAGTAGTTCAAGTAGTTCCAGTTCTTCTGATAGCAGCGATTCTGAATCAGGTTAGGAATGAACTGAAAACCGCATCTCTAGACTCATCACTCATTAGATTAAGACATAAGACAAAAAACGTCACAACAAGTGTTAAGACATGTCTCGATTGATTGCTTCGATTGATTTGGACTCTCGTCTGTCCTAACCGTTAATTGTCGTTAAATCTAATACTAAAACACTTTTAGGCAAAAACAGAGTTATTAAAAAGTTTTTATTGTTTTTTCTCACAAACAATGCTTTTTCTCTTTAAATGTTTTTCTACCTCACAATCGAAACCCACAAAAAACTATTGACTGTTTGACAGTCACTGCAAAAGCAATTTCTTTGAAAACAAAGCATTTTTGTCTTTGAAAAGCCTTTACATTCTCTCTCATCGCAGATATTTGAATGTTAGGAACCATTTGTTTCTCTCTTTTTATAATTTATAAATAATAATGTAAATAATCATCGAATCAGTCATTGAAATAACACACAAAATCGCCTTTTTGTAAGCGGTGTCCCAATCGAGACACGAAACCAAATACACAAATGAAATAATAATAATCTTAATAAATGTTAATATAAAACAAATTTTCTGAAAACCATTGTCTTCAGGTCCAGAGTGCAGTGTTCTGAGGGGTCGGTTAGTCTGTATTCATAATATCGAGTTTATCATTGAATTGGTCTCATCTATACATTTGATTCATTTTCACTTTTGAAACCAAAAATTTCATCGATTTGTTTGTATATAAGAAATAACATCATTTGTCGATCTACTGCCCGAATAACTCACTGTTTTTAGCATTTCCTCGATCTTTGAGAACTCGTTGTGTTTTCCTATCACTTTGAAAGTCATAAATACATGTAATTCCAAAGGAAAACAACTTTTTGTTGATTTCATCACATCTTTTGTTTTCATATTATTATTTTTAACTTATTTTAAACCACGAAAAGTCTGTTTAAGAGTGCATGAAATACGAGATGCAAATACAGAGCGCGCGTCAAAACGCAAACCTATCTCTGTTTAAAACTAATGAAAATCGCAAAATTTGAATCACAATTGACTTGATATTGATTACTGACTGGACTCGAGTTATGAAATGAACCAAATATTTAAATAATTAATATATTTTGGATTAGGATTTAGTTGTCTCGGCCTCTTAGGACATGAGCACTCTTGGGCTTAATTGCTGTAACTATTTTCTACTTAATTTTCTTATAAGTTTTTATTATAATTATAATTTTAGTCAAGCCTTGTCTCCGATAATGAAAACTAATTAGTTATGAAAAGAAAACAAATATATATACAAAATATTTTGCATAAATTGATAAAAATTGGTAAAACTTTGAGTTTTCTTTAATTTTTTCCATTAAATACAAATTTAATTTATATATTT
>JAQGAJ010000480.1:0-14966 GCA_034689365.1 Liebstadia similis | reverse complement strand
TTCAAAGCAATCTTGGGCATAAAAGTTTTCATATTCTCATAGAGGGTATGAGAGGGCGCTCTCGTTATGTATAATGTAAACAGAAGTAAATGTCTTCGTCGGAACAATTTAATTGATCCAATCCATCAATTGATCACATCTATAATGACCGCCAATGGGTTCGGGAGTGAAAAGATTGATCCGAGAAGTTGTTGGTATAGATTAGGCAATAAAGTGAGGAAATTAGTGAACAAAGCTTTGGACACCGATGTCAACGCTTCCAAAGATATCGACCATTTAAAGTCAGCCATCGATGGCCTGAAGAAAGCGATCGAATCAGAAGAAGATAACAAACAATTGATTTCATACGAAAATCTAAGTTTAGTTCATAAATACTTACAGAGAATTGACTCGAAATATGATTTATATTTCTATCAATTGATGGCCGAATGTCGGGTCGTTTTACCACAATCTCGAAAGGTTTTCAAACAATTTATCTTCTCTTATAATATCAATCGATTTGATTCACAGAATAAAGAACTTGAGAACCGATTGCTTGAACTAAATTGTAAGCAATCAAAGAAAGATTACAATTCAATGACTACAGGAATCGCAAAAACCACTTCTTCTGGTCAGTCGTCGGAGATTTCGTTTGGCAGCGAATGTAAGACAAGAAACGTTTAATAACTGAATCTCAACTTTTGTGACAATTAGTCCGACAAATGCGTCCGACTTTGATAGCCGTGGGGAACGCCTTCCTCACAATCGGCGGGACATTCCTCTTCTGTTACAAAGCCGTCGAGTATTCACTTCCAGAGCCACACATTTCAACAGTATTTTAATTTAATTTCTTAATTGATTGAAATATTAATTGATTTGTTTGTCTTATAGCAAGTCTTGAGCGGACTCTTCGGGGCATTGATTGTAGCCGTGGCTGAGATTTACTTTTTAGTCCGAATTATTTAAAAAAGTTGATTCAATTGTTTATTAATTGACATTTAATAATATATTTGTATTAATCGAGATATTTATTTAATAAATACATTATTCGGAAGCGAATCAATGGTTATGACATTAATTTCAATGTATGGTTATTGTCGTCTTCGGGCATACCATTTGAAGACTCATTGCTGAAGAGCTCCACCGGAACTGTCAGCGGAGTCTTCTCTGGCATTAGTAGAGCCGAAGGCTGTCTTCGAGATTCCAAATGTCTTTCCAGCTCTTCAGAAGTCATGTGGCCATCAATTGTACTGTTGACCGATGATGTGCTGCTTACCGAAGCTTTCGATGACTGAGAACAAGTGGTCAATGATTGGTTTAAAGATAATGATAACTCATTTTTAGTCAACGGTGTTGTCATTGTTGATGTAGTGATTGATGTCACAGAAGTTGTCGTACAACCGCTCACTTGAGTGGCTGTTGAGTGGGTTTTCGTTGCTTTTCCAGTGGAACTACTTCTTGAACGAGCGGCCGATGTATTGGTCTTTTTCTTTCTCGAAGAAGAAGTGGAACTGTTTTGTGCCTCATTTGTCGCATTTGTATCGTTGGCTTTCTTTTTCTTCGACTCCAATTTTCGAGAATCTACTTCCGAATCACTGGAGATGGTGTCCTCGGATCCCGAAGAGGACGACTCGATCTTTTCATACTGAAGAAGACGGTCTAAGAGATAGGACTTATCTCGACTCACTTGAAGCAGTTGTCTCTCGGCTTTTCTCAGCTCTTCGGCATAACTCTCGTTCTCCTGTTTATAAACAAAAGCAATTAGTGATTAATAGTATGTCCATCGGTGGTCAACCGATCGGATGTCCATCGATGGTCAACCGATCGGCCATTCAATACATACATATATCAAAAGCTTAAGTTTTCGCTTTAAATTAATATATTTGTGTTTGTAATCAATTTTGTTTGTCCGGAGATCGTCCGGAATCGGCATTTGATCCCAAGTGAAGACTTAATAACAATTATAACCGAAAACAACGACCAAATGGTAAACAAAACAAAGCCTAAAGTCTTTCCAAAGATTACGACATTTGAGTTGACTCTCAATTGACTCTCAATTGACTCTCAATTGCAATGAGTCTTATATTTGACGACAAAACGTGTTTTGACTCACATTTGACTGACTTTTAATCAAAATTAAGATTTTAATCACAAATCGATTCTATGTTTTGCTGCCATTCATTACAATCGGTGACCACTTTTAGACACTTTGTTATGAACTGATCCATACTTGCGATCACTATTGGGATCAACGAAATGATGGCCAGAAATCCGGACGTTTCGCACATAAATGAGCGAAGACTTCGGCCCATCTATGGTCAGTACATTATCATCATTGCATTCCTCAACTTCTTGAACTTAATCTGAATCTCTCGGTTGATATGAGTCAATTGACATTTATCATGATAATTTTAACTTAACCATTATTTCTAATTCTATTCCTCAATCTCTCAACTGTTAAACTCTTCGCCGACGGACAGACTGTTTGGACAACGGAAACAACAAAAAAGCTCTTCAGGAAGCGGACAAAGTGCTGAAGAAACAAAAGGATTTATTTTGTGCTAAAGTACTGAAAGCTTTGGCTCTCTTGCGAATGGGAAGGCATGAGGAAAGTCTGTCCAATCTCAAGGAAGTCCATTCCGAAGCCCCGACCGATGACTCGACCCTACAGGCAATGACTATCTGTTACCGAGAACTCCATAAAAGTAAGAATTTGTTAAGTTTTTGACAAAATTAACCGTTTTTTTGCAATTCAGTCGAACTGATTGCCGATGCGTATGAAAAAGCCATCAAAAAGGATCCGACGAATGAAGAACTTCACTCTCATCTGTTTATGGCATACGTCCGACTGAGTGACTACAAGAAGCAACAAATGGCTGCTATGAGTCTCTATCGACTCAAACCTAAAAATCCGTATTACTTTTGGGCAGTTATGAGTGTAGTTATGCAGGTATTGGTCCCGTTTTGAACCCCTCTTAACATTAAATGACATGCATTTTGTTTATAGGCAATCACTTCTAAGGATGAGATAATCGCACAGAAGATAACCCTTCCTTTGGCAGAAAAAATGTGCCAAAAGTTCTTGGATGAGAACAAAATAGAAGCCGAAGCAGAAGTGGAACTCTATCTTTTAATTCTTGAGAAACAGAACAAATATAAAGAAATGCTTAGTCTTATAGAAAGTCCGATTGGCTCTAAGCTCAACAACCACTTGGGCTTCCTCTCCAAGAAAAAAGCTGATCTCTTCAAACTCGTTGACAAATACGAAGAAGCGTTTGAAGCCTACAAACTGTTGATTGAAAACAATGTCGATCAGTTTGATTACTATCTCCAACTGATTGATATCGCAGTCATTTTAGACACGAAATCAGACAAAGAGTCGACTGACGATCAAAAATCAAAGTCATTTCAATTCATCGCAAGTGTTGTGACTTTTATCGAGGACTGCATAAAAAAAGGAGACATAGATTTGCAGAATAGTAAACCTCAGCGACAAAGGGGTCCCTATTTAGCAAAAATGGTTTTGTTTCAACATTTGACTCAAAGACAAAGAACCGATTCAGATGTCGACCATCTCTTAAAACAAATGCCTAATTCGGTAACTGATCTACTCTTCGAGTACTTCTTGGCATTTGGCTCAAAACAGGCGGCCATTTATGATATATTTTATATCTTAGACAAATGTAATCTAACAGAAAGTAGTGTCCAATCTGTAAGTTTCAATCGAGAGAAAAATAGTATCTAATCTAAACCTTATTTCAGTTGACTCTTCGAATCAAAGAATCGCTTTCGAGTGAATCCAAAGACGACTTAAATGAGATGTACAAACATCTGTGTTATCACTCTCTATGTCTTTATACCGGACAATACGACCGCCTGAATGAAACCGATCGCTCAGAACTGATCCACAATTTGAGCGAAAATTATCAAAATTTTTATAACAATATTGTACTTAAAAGCGATTTAACGCCAACAGAACCTCAACCGACTGATCCCTATATTATTCTTATGGCAAATATTCTGTTCGCGACTCCAGAGATCGACGACAAGATTATAAGTCAGACAATACTAATCTTGGAGACGGCTCTGACCCGAAGTGCCGCTAACTTTCATATAAAATTAGTGTTAATTAAAATTTATAACATGATAGGAGCGATAGGCGCTAGTCATACCCTATTGGAAACCCTCGATATCAAGTATATTCAATACGACTCTCTCGGCTATCTGTTCACCGGTCCGTTCATCAGTGGCGCCCATTTCGCCGCCAGTTCTCATCTCTTAGGGAATGCTCTTAAGTTTTATTCGGCCAACTTTAAGGATGTAATTATCTGTTTAGATATTATTTGACTTTAAAAACTAACTATTTTTTGTTTAGACATTGGATTATTTGATTTCGTGTTACAAATTTGGTTCGTTCACCAAAATAGAAGAGATCTTGAATTTGAGGAACCGTTTGAACAATTCTTTACAATACTCTCTCTCAGCCGTCGAACGAATGATTTTGGATCTGATATTAGAACCAAAGAAGTAATCATTCGAAACAAATATTATAACTTAGTTTTAATCTCATCTCTGTTTCAGTCATTCTTCAACAGAGAGTATAATAAATTACATGGAAATCGATATCGAAAGAGACAAATTCGAGTGGACGGCCATCGGTGACAATCGGGACTTCTCTGTAGTTCATAGTCATCATCAAAAGAAAGAACGACTGGTAAAAGAGAGACAGAACCAGACGTTTAGCGATGAGTTGCTATGGCTTAAGATAAGAAATCTGGTCATCAGAGCAATCGCTGCCTCTTATAATTTGGTCACTGAGTCTGTGCCCGAAAAGGAGATCAATAATTGCAACACAAAAGCCGAAACCAATGGCACAGAAAAACGATCCGCTCTTTCGGTTTTGACAGAACTTTCGAAGCAATTTCGTGAATATATCGATTTGGCCCAGACTTCGAATCTGGTCAGACATACGGTTAGTTTGGTCACAATCTTACGTCTTGGTTAACAATCTTGCTATTTAGGTCTTACTCGAAGGACCAAACGCTTCGCGAATCGTCAGTTTCACTGAAATGATTTATTTCGAAGTGATTTCGAGTTTAATTGAATTTGTGATTGATTTGAACGAAGAGCCAAAAAAGGAGTTCTTAGTGGTCACTAAATGCGGCGACACTTTTGCCACAATTGTTACTAACTTAGAGGAATCAGTGAAAAAGACAAACGATTTGCTGTCAATCCGATCGACTTTAGAAAAGTTGACGAATACTATCGAAACACTCAGTATTTCGATTATATTTGTCGGTATTTGTCAGTCAATTATGAAAAACAAAATGAATATCTCGTCCAATAAGAAGACCCGCAGAAAGAAAGACAATACCGGAAATGCAGTCCTTTTGGCCGACTCTCTGCTCAAAACATATGATTCATTGTTAGCAAAACTGAAAGAGTCTGCTATTCGTATCGAATCACTACTAAAAAACATCAATTTTTTTGCTTCTTTTGGCAAATGTTTTGTTTCGAACGACATTTCGGTTAGTATTTAAAGATTTTAATCAAATTAAAGCCTTTTTTCAAATAGAAAAGCGAATCAATATTTTCATCGATTAATGAAAAAGTGGAGAAAAGTTACAATCAGTCGATAACCGAATTGACAGAACTCTTGCAAAATAAATTAATATATTTGAATTCACTTCAGTTTTAATCTTTGATTCGATTGCTTTAGTTTTTTATAAAACGCATTCAGAATTGAATTGTAATTAATTGAAAGATATTTTTTAACGAAATAATTAACTCTTTTTGAAATGTTTTACTAAAACTCTAAGAATAATAAGTATTCTGTTCTCTAACTTAATTGAAAATAGAATTAAATTTAATATAAAAATGGCTTTGAGTTGCGATTTCGCACAAACTATCACTTAAACGGAATCTGAAATCCAATGAATAAAAATATCAAAATTACAATTGATTTGAAAATATTATGAAAATTGATTGCAATTTGTGGTAATTTGTTCCCTAAACTCACTTTCGTTTCTTCCTCTGAGTCGAAGAACTGGGTTTACTCTCAACGTTTAGATAACCCCTTGCAATGCATTCAGGCGTTGACGGGAAGTCAGTGTCCCAGAAGTGTTCGGGAGATTTGGGCGGAGAAAACTTGGACCGATGACGGGAACAAACATTAAGTTTATTCTTCAGTTGATCTTCAGTCAAGTTCTTTGATCGATAATATTCTTCGCACTCTTTGCAAGAAAAGCCATCCAATTTTTTGCGATCACTCTTCGTTCGGACGGGAGTTCCCAATGTCTTCATTTTGAGTTTGACTGGACTGACAGGACTTCCGTCCAAATCTATGGTCTGAATAGTTTTCTTTGGCAGTTGTTTGCTATTAATTGAGATCACCTTTTCTTTGAAACCATTGCTCACTTGAGTCTAATGAAAAACAGATTTTAAATTTTATATCAAATAGAGATTTAGCAAAAACTCACGTCTTCGGTGGTAATCAATTGTTTCAAAGGTCTCGAGGATTTGATGCCGTCCTCAGGAGGTTTGATATTCCCGTTATAAGTTTGTGAATCACTCAAATCTGTTGGTGTGTCGGCCATTGTGTGACGTCTTTTCTCGTCTTCAGAAGACTCCGTCAAAGAATCATCGGTCGTATGACTGCCAAAGTCTCCAATCTTTTCGTTAGTATTATTGTCATTACTATTAGAGGAGTTCTTCCGAAGTTTTCTACGCCTCTTCTTCTTCGAAACGGTTGCCCCGGAGTACGAGCCGTCATCTCTTGTGTCGATGTCTTCGAGTGCCTTCACTTTAAGTGATTCACCAGACCTGAGGACAGATTCGAGTTGTGACTGACAGACAGTTACTTCTCCTCTGTATATGAACTCAATTATTACTCTCAAGTCATTGATTGGCATATCTTTGAGATAAATGATCGGATAATTTGGACAATAATTAGACATCTGGTCGAAGACAGACTTGAAGAATGGTGAAGAGGCGGACAAAATCATTCGGTGAGCTCTGACGGCTTGTCCTTCGCCGCACATCAGAGCGCAGTCAGTCATCGACTCGTCTTTGAACATACGGTCGAAGACATCGATCATATCCGAGGTATGGTTAGGCCGTCGGAGACAAAAGGCCTGACTGTCAGCCATTGAACGGATTACGTCTGAACTGCTTCGGGAGTACTGTTTCTGGTGATTGCCTTTGAGGACGTGATAGACACGCATAAAGCAGATCGAAGTGACCACTGGTCAGCACTAGTCGGGCCAACAGAGGTCGGGATCGCCGAAGATCTTCAAAACACAAGTCTTTGTTGTTTTGCTTTCAATCAAAACATTTGATTCACTTTTCTTTCATTGATTTTATTGTGATTTTTGTCAACAAATTATGTCTGACTTTAGTTCAATCGTTAGCTTTCGATTCAATTAAAGGGTTTTCAATACTTATAAACGTTTTCTATGAATATTGAAAATCCGATGCTTTTGTCACAAAACCGTTACTTTATTTCACAAACCTATCAATCAATGAACCAAAATCTGCCCCCAATTGAGGCTCGAGTTTGTACATCACTTTGGGATCAAATGATTTGAACACTTTCATCAGTGCGGAAGATGTCATTTGTAAGATAATAACAACCACTCATCGCGACAATAGCTAAAGATCTTATTGTTTTGTGTATTTATCAAAGAACTGACTAAAACGACTAAATCAAGAATCGTAACAATACTTATGAACGGTTTGTTTTGTCAGAAGTATAGACTTCAGTGTCCGCTGATTGTAATCATTGGATCAATTGGTCACAATCGGTCGATAAACAGTAATTGCATTGGATTTCGGTAAATATGCCGCCAATCAAATCGAAGTACTGTTAGTTTGAATGACAAGAATTGGTTTCAATATAGGCTTACAATCGACAGATGGTTATGAAATAATAGATATTTATCATTGTTTTGGAAACGATGTCCAACTCGTGAGTACTTTTTCACTGATCTATCAAATATTTAACCGTCTATTTGATGACCAGAAATGGCATTTACGGCACTCAATACGACCGATACGTTGAACGCTATGACGACTCGACGCTCTCCAAAATGCAATTACATTACTGGCAAACCAAACAGACATTCCTCCAGAAGTTGAGGCGCAAAGAAGATGATTGTATCGTTGCTTCTGATGCCGAACTCGACGCCAAACTAGAGGTTTGTATTTGATACCAATTAAACTGAACCGAAAAGTTTAGTAATTCGTTCAAAACATGAATGAAATGATTTGTTTCGGAACAGTTGTTGCGATCAATTGACGAGTCGTGTCAGAACTTGATTATGGTTTTGGAAGGATATCAGGATAGGATCTGTGGTCTGGCACACGAAGAGAGTGCCGCCGGAAGATTCTTGAAGGAGTGCTCCAAACTTGACAAGACTAGAGCCGGCAAAATGATGGCCGCGTCCGGCAAAACCCTATCCTATACCGCACAACAACGCATTCAATTACGGAACCCATTGGTCAGACTCTACCAAGAAGTGGAAACATTTCAATTCAGGGCAGTGGCGGACACTATGCTGACGGTCGAGAAGATGGAAAAGGCGAGGACTGCCTATAGAGCGGCCCTGTTATGGATGAAAGATGTGTCTCAACAGTTAGATCCCGACACATATAAGCAGTTGGAGAAGTTCCGCAAAGTCCAGAGTCATGTCCGTAAGACCAAAGTCAGGTTCGATAAGTTAAAAGTGGATACCATTCAAAAAATTGATTTATTGAGTGCCAGTCGTTGTAATATGTATTCAAACGCTTTGGTCGGATATCAGAACGGATTGCTTAACTTCTGGGAGAAGACATCGAAGACGATGTCAGCGGTGGCCGATAGCTTCAAAGGATACCAGTATTACGAGTTCACTACTCTTAGAGAGTTAACCGAAACCAGCAAAAAGTTGGCCGAAGACACAAATACTTGCGAAGACATTCGCAAGATATTTGACGACACCGAAGATCAAGACAAGGATCGGCTCATATTTTTTGAGGCCGATTATAGAGACGAAGAATCCGATAAATTATCTAAAAAAGGTCATAAAAAGAGCAAAAGTGGCAAAACTCATACCAATTCTAGTCAGAGTAAAGTCAAACATTCCACTCAAAAGACTTCTTCAGAACAGAAGGATTGTATCGATCCTTTACTTGATCTCAGTTTTGATCAAAATCAAGATAATTCTGGACATCTCTCTGGGGTTATCCCAAAGAGTTCAGATATTCTTACTTCATCTGATAGTCAAACCGATGAGTTATCTCTTCTCAATGAGATTCTTAACACACCGTCGACACCAGTATTGGGCGCATCCCAAGTGGTCAAAGGCTTTCCTCAAGACATCGGCAATGCTTTTATGCCGAGTCAGTTGATTGACTTAAACGCTTTGAATCACACAATGAATTCAATGAGTGCTTCGATCGCCAAAAATGACAAAAAAGAAGAGACAAAGAAAATACCCCCAAATGTTAACAAAGAGAAGGTATGTTTTTATTTTCTTATCAACCGTTATCTTATTTTTTATCGCAGACATCGAAGAAGAACGATATGTCGTCGTGGTTTAACTTATTTGCCGATTTGGATCCATTGGCCAATCCGGACGCCATCGGACAGAAAGCCGACCAAATAAATGACAGAAATTGTTAAACAATTTTAAATAAATTTAAAATGTTTTCGATTATTCAATGCATTTATCACTGCATTCGTTAAACTGCAGAAAAATTTTCTCTTAATTCTAGTCGTCCTTTAAATTGATCCAAAAATGTTTTGTTTCCGAAGATATTTATTTAAGTCTTATTCATATTTAATAAAATTTTACTCACTTTTAATTAACTTTTGGTCTATCAGTGAATCATTTGAGAACACGTGCGACCACATTGTGGTAACAAAAATGAGTGTTACGAGCAGTCCATCGAGTTATCACTTCCAATGAACCGCAAAGAAGGTAAAGTCAAAGTCACCGGTCAGGCAAATAATATCATAGTCTTTGTCAAAGATATAGGTTTTTAAACATTTTAATGAAATCATTAAAGTATTACAATTTTCAATTCAATACAGCGTTAAGTTAAGCAATGGATCGACGGTCGCATCGAATCACTGGTCAGTGTTGTCATAAACGGGTCGATCGGTTGCCATAAACGTTGTCCAAATCCAACCGTCGGAGCCTTGTATTGGTTGGACATCTACTTCGATCTCTCCCTCATCTTCCTTCTCTTTCGCTTTAGTCTTCGCATCCTTTTCTTCCTCCACTGTAATGACAAAATCAATTAGCAATCGATACCAAACGGCTGTCCATTTGGTCAGACCTTAGCTCTCATTTCAATCGGTAGTCAATGGTTTGAAAGCAATTCAATGTGAGGTTTGTCTCAACGCAAGCGATAGACTGAAAGGGAAGTGGAAATAGACCTCAATATACGACTCAAACCATACCTTTGGGTCTCTCAGTAATTATGTGATCACAAGCTTTCGTTCACTCGTTTCTCATTTCTATTGTATTTATGAGAAACTAATTGATTGAACAAATAATTAAAATTTTCGATCGATTTTATACAATATTATTGTTTAGTTTGAGTAGAATTAGAATAATATGAGAAACGATTAAATTGTGATTTGAAGCTAAAAGTCATTAACCATTAGATACATAACCAAAACGTTATCTATGGATCAGTTCTTGTGATGCGGTTCTTGAGTTCAGCCAATTGTTTGACAACAAATAATTGTTTACTTTTTGCGCTATTTTTTGATTTGAATCAATAGATTGTAAACAAGTTTTTGCATTCATTTTATGTTAATTTACGTGTGATTTAAGACTTTTTTTTGCCAAATCTTAGTTCACATTGTCTTCGATGTCGAGACCAAACGGCATCACTCGTGGACGTCGTAGACGACGACCGGCGGCGGTCACCGACAGTCGTGTCCTCAGAGGCACTGATATTAACAAATCTAATGAAAGTAAACAATTGTCTCATATCTTCTCTGATTTTGACTTTTCCGACATTGATATTGATTTCAATACTTGTGGTAATAATTCATTCAAAGCGTCAAAAAATTGTTTTAAACCCGAATCGACTGAATTTTCGGTCATTGACAACGAATCAAAAATCGAAAGCTTTTCGACCAAAAGTCTTATTAATAACTTTAATGGCATTAACTTTGATCCAGATATCAGTCATTTGTCACTTAAAACTGATTCGATCGGCTTTTCTTCGTCTAAGAGTTTCAGTAAATCATTGGTAACTTCTTGTGATGTAAAGTCATCGACGAGCAAATCCTTTAACACCAATAAAAGAAAAAACGCTTCCCTTGTCTTCGACGACATCGACTTAAGTGATATTCCAAATGAATCTTCAGTTTCAAGAAAATCTTTCAAAACAGATAACTTGAATGTCTTCGCGGACTTTGACTTTAGTGACTTAAAGCCATGTAAATCATTCGCATCGTTCCAGAAGTCGAGGAATGTTATCAAATCGAATAACTCGAATATCTTTGAAGACTTTGATTTAAGTGATATCAATAAAACAGAACCATTCGTTTCGTTTCAAAGTTCGCGGAATGTCATCAAAAGTGAACAAAAAGGGGACAAAAATTCATCAAAAGTGTCGATTCTTGAAGAATACCAAACTATGAGTGACACGGATTTAATAGAAAAAGATATAAATTCAAGAGTTTTTTCCAAATCTGAAACCTCTAGTGATCTTCCAATTACCGCAACTGATCTTCCGTTGAATCCATCAGATGTCAACTCAAAAGCCAATAAAGTAATCGATTGTTTCAAAGACATTGATTTAAGTGATATCAAACATTTAACCCAATCGTTTACACACTTTGAAAGTGCGAAAAAAGGCTTTAATACTTTGGACAAACAAATATCAAAGAAGAGCGATGACTCGTCGATCGCCATCTCTGACCTCTTGGCTTATCCTTCATTTTCGATCGAAGAAAAAGTGAGAAAAAACGTTATTTCCAATGTATTTGAAAACTTGGACTTAAGTGATGTGATCTTTGATGAGACGAAGCCTTCCTTCAGGAATGCGAGGATAGCCTCTCGACCGACACCTCCGCCAAACATTCTTTGCAATACAGATATAGATTGGAATGAATTTAAAGATATATTCGACGAGTCTTTCGGCGAATCACAAAATTTTATGACTAGTTCTCCAAAACCAAAGAAAGAAATGACTAAACATAAACCTAATTCTCAAAGAAGTAAGGAATGGGACCTCTCTTTGGCCTCAGACGAAGAGTTTTCCGCATTTGCGAATAAAATCGTTGAGACTATGAATTTGAGAAATAGCGATAAACAAGAGGATACTCATGATATCAAACCTGAGTGTTCAACCGAGCAATCAAGGGATGACTATCAAAATCCAGAGGACAAGAAGAGCTCTTCATTTACATTAAGAACAGATTACGAAACTTTCAATGAGTCCTCTTCTGATATATTTCTCAGTCAATGGAATGATTCCGAAAAAGAAGAAAATGACTTCGATGTCAGAAATTTTAAAGGTTTTTGTTCGGGAAGCGGTCGGCCCTTAATTGTGACCGAAGAACAGCTGATCAGAGCTCGACTTGTTTTTAAAGACATCGAAGAATGGCTTATGAATGAGATAACCAATAATAAGATCGAAAACAATGATCGCAACGAAAATCTATATAATTATAGTCAAAAGTTTGTTTCATATCCGAGGAATAGTGAGAACAAACCCATTGAAGATTCGGATCAGACGGACGTTCAAATGGGTTCATCGACTCGTCATAACTCATAAATTAATTGGTTTATTGATTAAACTATTTTAATGTCTATAAATCGATTCGTTTGAATACTTATCAGAGGGTTTGTTAAAAATTATAACATTTCATTAAAATTGGTTTCTATTTAAAGAGATTGTAATCAATAAGTGGTCTCATTATTGCTTTCTTCAACACTAAACACACTTTTTGTTCAATTATTTTATCGATTTTTAAATCCAAATAATTTTCATTGATTTTGACAAATATTTTACACATTTATCGGTTCTTTTGTTACATAATTATAATTATATTGTAAGCCATAAACGACTGAAAATTATGTGATTTTTTTGTTGGAATTTCGTACAAATGACTCATATTTTGGTCAAAATATAGTTATGTTTTCAAAGCTCTGCTTATTCTCAAGTAATTTAAGAAAATCGAGTTATTTATGCATTAAATGCATGTTTGGACTCATATTTGGTCTCATATTTTCACTTTTGCTCCGATCCTCTCAAAGGGTTCTCTTCTGGTCTCTACTCGTGTGTCACGTCTTTTGTGAATGAGATTTGAATTTTTGTGTTTCGCAAAAATAGAGTCATTTTTATCGATAATCGACACAATCGAGAGTTAGGGTCGACTCACTCAAGACGTCGATTCTTCGCACAACCGATACCTCTTCAGTGTCTGATTGTTTTAGAGTGTGATCGCGATATTGATTCACATCAATGTCATTGTGAGCTCTAATTGTCTCAAAATCGTGTCCAGAGATCAGTCCAGAGTCGAAAGGAGTGACTGATTTGAGTGACAGTCCGACGGCTTTCCCTTCAGCTAATGATAATATGGTTTATGAATGACTCCAATGTTATCATTGACTGCAATGTCTTGACTTTTAGCTCAACAGTAATCCTATTGACTGACTATTGATGTGATTGTTATTTAATTAATTGTATTTATTTTGTGTCTAATTGTCTATAAATTAGTGAAATTGATAAACAGTTTCTCGAATTCATTGGATTTTATATAAAAGTGATAAACGATTTGCCAATCAATTGAATGAAAACATGAAAATGGTTTTAAATAAACGACAGCGCGAAGACCTGAACTGTGCGATCGCTGACTATTTATATTCCAGTGGTTTCACCGATGCTTTCGATGCCTTCAAACGAGAGGCAAAACTGGTTAATACGTTAATCACTTTTTTAATACATTAATTAGCGCTCACAACAGGGATGACCAGACCATAACACCCACCGAGCGATAGACCGTTGTTTAGTTCATAGTTTAGTTGATTTGTTTCATATCAAAGAACGAAACCAAAAATGAGCTCAATGTCAGACTTTGATCCACTGCTGTTAGGGTTCATTACTTCCCCTCCCGTTCCGACCTTTGGCCACACTTTCTATGGATTCATATTTTCCTCTAACTTTCCCATAGTTCTGATGCCGTGAATGCAATTGAGCTTAACTTGGCTTAAGTGTGAAGTCTATGCCA
Organism: Liebstadia similis; assembly: GCA_034689365.1. Lineage (NCBI taxonomy): Eukaryota > Metazoa > Arthropoda > Arachnida > Sarcoptiformes > Liebstadiidae > Liebstadia > Liebstadia similis. The sequence goes on along the minus strand of JAQGAJ010000480.1, from coordinate 751 downwards.
GAGTTTGCATATGATTTCCACTTATCCTCCTAACCCTCTTCCCTGACCTTCACTCAAATACACACATATTTTGAATCATTTTAGTCAATCCATAATTAGCTGACATTTAAATGACTTTCGCAATGAAATAGTTAAGCATTTGTCATATGGATAGGTATATAAAGCAACTCTTGATCTTTTTGCGAGTTCTTTACATTCGTACTAATCAATGAAAATATAAACTAAGCTATAAAATTGATTAACCACTGCCAAAGTTGTCAAATGTTAATTCGTTTTGATTCAAAGTAATAATCGTTTAGAAGGGAAGTAAAATAAAATTATATTCAAATAAGTCATAAAATGTGCGGAAAATAAAAAATAGAGGTTTTATTCTTTGAATTAACAAACAGTGGAAATGGTTTTGAAATTAGGAGAGAATTTCGTTTCAGACAAATCTCATTAAATGCTTTAAAAGTTTCATTAAGTTTGGGGTTATATCTAAATAGTTATCTCAGATATTATTAGTTGTCATGCAATAGGAAAACAAAAAGTAAATCATCTCAACTGAAATATTTAATATGCTTTGTTCTGTCGGTCATCCCCGGAGAGATCGCTAATACAACGATAACTGATTATTAATTTCCGGTTTGGATGACAGCCCAACGATATGGACAGATCACAGTCGGGAATGTTAGAAAAGAAATGGACTTCAGTTATACGATTAGTTAAAAAGATAACTGAATTGGAAGAAAAGCTGAGAGAAGTAGAGAAA
>JAQGAJ010000479.1:0-14973 GCA_034689365.1 Liebstadia similis | reverse complement strand
GAATGCCCTAGACCGAAGAAGTTTAGTCACCTCTGACTTTAATCTAAAATAATTGTTAATTAATTAGGGTTCTATAAACCAGGGATGGCAAATGGGGTAGGGGGATATTCCACATCCCATCTGGAGCCGAAAATTTGTCGAACCCTGGGCAGAGATTCGAGAGCAGTGGGCGTAGCCTCGGCCGCCATTTTTTGCTTTTTGGCGCGCAATTTAGACATGATTTTAATTAAATTTAGACTAAATTTGATCTATTTATGCATAATTTTGGGATAAAAACCCTAAATCAACGTAATTAAGATTAAATTAAGTCACTAATCGAAAGAACGGCTTGGATTAAATTAAATTAGGGCTTAATTTACATGGATTAAGCGGCCACTAAATAAATTTTTGGGGCCTCAAAAATCGGAACCCCTGGACCCTCTGCTTCCAATGGGCTGAACCCCTGACGCAAATGCATTGGCAATACCTGCTGTGAAGCTTTGATTGGATTTGGAGGAAAAAAGAATTGCATTTTTTGGGCATAAATATTAAACTATAATAATAAAGATTAAAACCTTTGCTACACATAGTACCATAGTTGTACCATGGTACTATAGGTACTACAGTTGTGTTCACATTATAACTAAACATCATTTTCATTACCTTTTCGCAAGACATGAAAATACTTTCTTCAGACTTCGTTATAACCCTTTTTAGAAGCCGTTCATAATTTATAGTTCTTTTATTCAATTTTCCATTGATTGCGGAATATTCTTAACAAAAGTCTATCCGTTCGGTCATTCCTGGACTGATTCCCTCTCAGCATCTTTGATGTAATGTTTATCCTCTTGTGTTAAACCAGTTATCCATTAGTGCACTGATTCCTAACTATCACACTATCGGTAATGTTCTAAAGTGAAGGCCTAATGAATATCTTTTCTGAACCTCAATATTGTTTTAATGTTAATATTTGAAGAAAGAATTTCAAAACATAATAGAAAGACTGTTTTGATTTTTTTGATAGAACCTGATTGACTGAACGCGGCTTAAATTGACATATCAGGGATTATATCCATACCACTAACCGAATTCTAAGGCACTGATACTTTGATGAAAAATCAAGAATAGAGGGGTTTTTAAGATTGAAACGATGGAATTGTATTTGAAATAAACAATATTTATGTTTGAAAATCATTATAAAGATCAATTAGAGATGTGAGTAGTGAAAGATAGTGTAAGTTTCACCCCCCTAAACTTTATGAAAATTTATGAAAGTTTCATCACCAATTTTTTTTGTATTTTAGTGAAAGTTTCAGAAAATTTCACTGATCAATGAAATATTAGTAAAATTCAAAAACAAAGGGATTGAAAAATTGAAATAAATCCCTCAATCGTTGGATCAAATTCTATTTACTGAAATATCACACAAACGATCGTATTTACGATATTTGAATCCCCAGTTTGTTCTGTCTTTTTTGAATCATTTCAATAAATTTTCATATTATTAGACCTATTTTTCATGAAACTTTCATGAAAGTTTCCTAAAGTTTCATAAAGTTTCACTTCCAAAAATTTTTAAAGTGAAATTTCCCATCTCTAGTCACAATATATTGAAGCGACCAATAGAAGTTTCAAGTGGGTGGACTAAATGGAAGGGACGTAGATCCTTAATCTGGTCGGTTGCCAACAGTTTAGTGGACACAATTTTGAGGATACACTTAGGTTTCAATTAAAGATTTATTTTGTGTTAAAACAACTAAACAAATTACATAAACATTGCCGTCGGAAACAGGATTTAAACCGAATTAAAGTTTAATTTAACTGAATTTAAACAAATTTGAGAACAATTTCTCTTAAATTAACGTAAATAAGATTGAATTGAGCCTAATAGCGAATTATGCGAGTTAATTCTATTAGATTTAGGCTTAATTCAACTCCCGAAAATACCCTTCAGCTAAACCCCCCTTGGGAAACTCCGCCATTTTACAATACCATTTAGCCCCTGTCTCGGTTGAGCTTGCGCATCTCTGCTATAAATATTATTTTAATACTCAATCAATTTTTCATCATTTATTCAAAAGATGACATAGAATATGAATATAATTTTTTAAAGTTCAAATTTGTTTTAAAGTTTGAAAAAATATTATACCTAATAATTATTATACAAATAATTATTATAATTATTACTCAATTATAATAAGAAACTAATGAATTAATGCCTTATTTGCTATAAATTATCAAAATTTTTTATGAAACTCTTATACATTTGAATGAATAGATTGAACAGAATTTCAATTGCAATACGTTTTGTGAATTGAATTCAATTAAGAAATTAATTTAAATTTATTTTATATCACAACTAATTCTAATGTAAACCTAATTTCAAAGGTAGTCGTCCTTTGGCTGCGAATACCTTTCACTCGATTCAATTCAATTGAAACTATTATTAGCTATAAATTAACGAAATGAACGACAATTAATGTCTTCTTCGCTGTCATCGAAAGCAAAATTAGTTATAAATTATTAGAAAATAATTACAAAAATGATTATAAAATCGATAACAAGTAATAATAAAATTATAATAACTTAAATGTGTTTTTAATTTCGGGTGAATTACGGAAACAATTGTTTGATTGGCACTAAAATAAACTAAATTTGATAAATGAATAAATGCGATGAATAGTTATCCAAAGTTCTCGTATTGATGTAGAAAATACGGTAATTTCCGCCGATTGTTAGTCGTCTCACAGGCAGTGCTTATGGTCTTCGTCAGAGCCGATGGACCGCAACTGAAGACTCCGACTTTGCTGACCTACATATCAAACAATCGGTTAATTAAGTTCTTTGGCTCTGATCGCGAATCGACTCACATATGAGTGTTGTTTTTGGACGAACTTAAGGAACGCATTCATATCGGGTCGACCGAAATGATTGATCGCTTTGAGTCCCGTAAACATACTTCTGTTTGATATTCTCTGGAAGTGGTTCTCACAAATGTACTAAACGGTAAAAACAAATCGATTTAATTAATATAGTCTTCAGTTAATGTCAATCACGTAATACATACCAACATAGTTGTCCTTAAGTCGAACTTATGGAAGAACTGAGTGATGAAGATATGAACTTCGAGTACTTGTGTCACATCCTTTCGTTCGACATCGCGCAAGACATCAATGAACCACTCGAAGTGTCGGTGCGACGGACAGATCCACAGGAAGTATACCTAATATAGATATATAGTTATGACAAACACTTAATCATCGAAACGATATGTCAAAGAGAGGACCGACTGTTGAGTCCATACCTTTTTGCACGCGACTCCTGAGTACCGATTGGTTGAAGTGCCGAACACGAGGTCATTGAGGATCGAGGCATAAGGCGTCACTCCTATGCCTCCGCCGACCATAACCGCAATCTCATACTTATACCAGTCTTGATTGCCGCCACCGAATGGACCTTCGAGTCTGATCTTCGGCAAAGGGTGTTCAGCTTTGTTCTCAAAGTTGTTTGGGTCGAAATAGTTCCTCAGCTTCCAAGTCCACGGGCCCTGAGCTTTGACGTGGACGGAGAGGTAGTTCTCGTGTGGGGCCGATGTCAGTGTCAAAGAGTGGAATTCATTGGGTCTGAAGGCTGTACAACACAAACGGATCCATTGACCGGACAGGTATTTGAAGTTTGGAGGCCGAGAGAACTTGACTTTTGTTACATCTGTTCTCACGATTAAAATTATAAGATTTAATAACAGATTCTTTTGTAATAATCAAAATAATTACCTGAAGGGAGGAGTTCTGTGTCGAGGACTTCCAGTTCCATATACTTGGACTGAAGACTCACTATCTTATCCAATGCGAAGATAATTGCCGGCCCAACGAAGAATATCCAGAACCTGGGAGTCTGAGAATCAAAGATTAATTGTCATTGAATTTCTTGGTCACGTCTTCAATGTCTTACTCCCGTTAATTTGGCCAATCCATGAATGATACTGAAGATATAGAGCCAATAGTAGAGCTGATGAGTGATCCAGAAATATCTGTAAGCCTTTTGTCTGATCATTGGATGAGCGAAGATGAAGATAATGCAGACGATGGCGAATAAAACGATTCCCGAAAGTCCTGTCACTGTTCCGAATATCCAGAACGAAAAGGTCGGCTTCGAGTCGGAGTCGAAGTTGAGTTCTTGAGTCAGACATCGGAGGTGTTCAATGGGTTGGGTCGAGACGTGATAGAAGTTAATGCAGTGACCGATGGTGTGCACGACTGGACGGATCAGCTCTTTTAGAATATGTCTCAATAGAATAGATCAAAGACTTACTCGTGAAGAAGAGGGCAGTCATGGCTACTATCTTATGGAACTGGACGTGAGAGTCCAATGGGATGTATTGATGTAAAGGGATTTCACGAATTTTGGTCAACAGATTCCGACACATCGTCAGCAACAACAAGGAGTAACAGAAAGACAGCGATGCGGCTGACCCTCGGGTCACAGCAATGCCGTAACCCATGACATGTCTCAGATCCATGTGTTCACTCAAATACGTGTAATTAAGGAATCGCTCGAAGAATAGAACAAAAGTGGTGACGAAGAATATCAATAAATATACGATATGTTGTCGATATTCCTCCAAATATGTGATCAAATTATTCCATTTGCGAAGAATATAATTTGGTTCGGGATCTGGCATTTGGTTGATCTGAAAACTGGTCATTCGGGCGATGTTTGTCGAAGTGTCTAAGAAGTTCTGTTTGGCACCCTTGCAGTCGAGTCCGATGGCGATGAAGTCACCACGGTACTCTCTCATCATGGTCTTGAAGTCATCGTAGTTGAGCTCTTCTTTGTTGTCGAGACCGGTGGCCGCAAACATTCCTTGGATTAGTTCCATTACTTCGGACTCAGTCATTGAGTCAGTCTTCGCGATGTCGACCAAAGACCTCAACATTTTGGTCAGTTCTGTCTTATCGATGACACCGTTTCCGTCGTTATCGCACATATCGAAAATGATCCGAAGCTTGTCCTCAGTCTTTCCTCTGGAGAACAGAACCACTGTATCCAAGAACTCTTGGAAACTAATCCTTCCGTCATTGTCTTTGTCCACACAATTGAACATTTGTTTCACAAAGAGTGAGTCCGGTTTCATACCGAGCGCTTCGGCGAACTCTTTCTTGGAGAGGGAAGTCCTCATAACCATAATCACATCATTGGACACGTCTTCGAGTTTGCGTTTCTCTCCGGGCTTTAGTCCGAAAGTCAAAGCATAGGCTTCTCTGAAGAAGTGTTCCAAACGTTTTTGTCGCTTCTCTTTGGTCTCGGCGTTGGCTAACATCACATCCTTATAGGTATGGATTATCTCCAAAGTCTTTTTGTAATTCAAGAGAAACGCTTCCAATTTGGCCAAAAATTTTTTACGCGAACCGATATTATCGAACTGAAGGACGAGATCGTGATCTCGAGGGGAACGGATCAGAACCATTGGTTTGTGCGAGTCTTGAGTCACTTCAACCATCAGACTATTGGCGTCTTTGAAGTTGATATGTCTTAGAGTCTCGCCCTTCCTATTGATGGTAGATATGCATTCTTCGGGACCTATTTTGACCTTAACATATCTCTTGTGGTTCTGGTGAAGCCATTCGCGGACATCTAAGGTTACCAAACAAGAGGTTATGCAATGATTATGTTTGAGACCAATCATGCGATAAGACATACATAGTTTGTCGTAATTCTTTCCATTCGTTAGTTCCTGTTTGGCCTTCAATTTCCGTCGGCGTCTGTTCTGAAGTTTAATTACTCCGTAACCAAAGAGTGCGACAACTTTTGAATAGTAATTATCAATAATTAACATCTAATTAATCGAATTATTCAAAAGTCAATAATCAATACCCATTGGAATGACGGCCAAAAGTAGAATAACAAGAATGTATGGCAGTTCCGAGCCGTGGAAGTAGTTCCATCCGGCCAGGATCAGACACGGCTCAAGAACCTTACTGCTCAACTGTGAAGGTTGAGGACAGGGATCGCTCTCACGGAATAGGAATATATCTCTTTGTATGGCATCGGAAGGAATGGCAGTGGCGTTGACCAGAATGTCATAGAAGCGAACTTTTCTGATCTCATCGATCTCTTCTTCAGTGAAGACTCCATTCTGAGTGTTCTCAAACCAAAACCTGTCAGAGTCTCTGATCCGAAGGAATTGTTCGGCAATGATCTTTCGGAACAGTTCTCCGGGTCGTCCCCTTTCGAAGTCGGACTCAACCATTCCTCCGACGTAAGCGTCGACATCGTCTAAGTTGACGTAAAGCTGTTCCAACTGTTCAATGATCTCAGGATATCGAGTGTAGAGCCGAGGATTGATTTGTGTCCAGTTTGTGATCGGCTTAAGATTGAAGTATCGGCGGACAGTGTTATAGTCGGCCAAACCGTTGTCCCGTCCTCTCATGATATTGAGAGCCGCGAGGTCTCTACGGCTGAAGTCCATCGGACCGAACAACTTGTCTGTCGGCCAAACATTTTGATCAATATTTTTGTTTATTATGTCATTTTAGTTGAGACGGAAAGTAATAATTATTTGAATGAATAAATAACTTAATGATTAGAATAAGGTTTCAAAACATTTATCCTTCAAATATAGCAATCGTTAAATCGCCGCAAGAAATGACTTATAATAAAGAAGTTGCGATCAAATGACACACATTTGGATTAATTCGAGATTCTCTCATAAAATGTTTGCATCAAAGCCACAAAAGTTTCATCACTTAATCATTTCTTTGGTTTCTCTTTCCGATTGGAATCAAAAACAAATCCAAAACATATGTAGTCTTAAAGCGAAACCGATGTAAGTCTCAGATCAGAAGAAGAGATTCAATGATTCGCTTCAATTGTCCTCAGATTTAATGAACCGATAATTCATCGGATAATCTGAGAAAATTCAACGATCCGTCTAAATGTCGGACCAAATCTTAATTATTTGCAAATTTTCTCAAACCTTCGCAGACCTTAAGAATGAGATAATGGGATGAAAGGGAAGAACTGAAGAAATAAAGGATTGTCTTATCGTAAATCAGATATTTTGTATTCATTTCTCACAATTAATATTTAATTTTCAGAATAGTATTTAAGTTAAGACAAGAAAATTAAAATAAACTAAAATTTTAAAAATAAAAACCATTTTAATGGCAATGAATTTAAATTTTAATTTGGGCTGAAATACAGATTCTCTTGGTTTGCATTGAGAGCTAAGTTTGTCATTCATTGCCAATTAATATTAATTTTTTGGTTAAAAGATTTTTTTGAAAAATTTATTTAAATGACTGAACTCTGGTCTCGAAATCGCATTATTGTTTTGGTTATTAGTAATTGAGTCAAACATTTCATGAGATTATGTCTGGCCTTAAATCTAATGAGAAATGAGAACTCGTTTGGAAAAACAAACTGAAAATTATCTTCAATTCTCAAAAACGAAACGGTATTTCATAGAAAACGAGATTTTTTCCACAAAAAAGTTGGGATTTTTTAGTAACGAAAACGAAATTTAAATAATTCTAATTAAATCGATTGTTTAGAAATAAATATTGGATTAAATGCATTAAAACTAAAAGTGGTTCTGAAAATGGATTTTATTTTTGTCGAAACTTGTTTCTGACCCGACCCTGACTTAGATAAGAGATGTAAAAAACAGAATTCGCTTTCAGACAAATTTCGTTTGACTCCAGCCTTACATCGATCGCAAGATTTTCTCATAATTGAAGAAATAAATCGATTTCAGACGCGAAGAAAAAAACGATATTTTAATTGAAATAATTATTATTTATGAGTAAATAGTTTTGTGAAATATTTGGTTCAATCGACTGTTGTTTAGAATCGATAGGGTTTAGGAAATGCTTCCAAACAACCGATTAAATGACATTTTTGGCAAACAATCTGAGCGTAACTTAAAATCGAAAGTAATTTTTGCGCAAATAATTAATAGAGAATTAAGTGCTCATAAAAATTCAATCGGAACCTAAAAACTTTCAAAACTCAAGGATTCGATCGAAAAGCAATAATAAAAGTCAATCAATAAAAATATTCTATAATAGGATATGAGTTCTCAAAGTCAAGTCTCTCTATCACTGAACACAAGACTTCTCTATCAAAGAGTGCTTCGGATTTACGGCTGGAGTTATGATTTTAATTATTCCTCAACTCATTCAAAGAGAGTCTGTTCTCTACACGACATCAATTCAAACATTGTTTTCGTAGAGAAAAAACAGTCTTTTCATTCATTTTACTTGACTTTAGGTTTGATTTTCGCGATTCGAAACACTGTTCGGAATGTATTGAAAAGGAAAATCATATGAATTAAAAGTCTTATGAAAATTATTGAGTATTTCTTAGAAGAGATGTTTTAAAAGCAACAAAAATCGAGAGACGAGAGACTGAATATTTTGTTTGACCCAAATTCTCAGCCAAATTGTAGTCTTATGTATAATATTACCGATAAATACCGTCTGTTATGCAACGAATAAAACGTTATAAAGTCTTATAAGAACTGCTTTTAACGTTTCAAAAATTGATAATATGTTTGAGGAGAGTATGAATGACTTTCACAATTGAGTTACCTCTCACTCACTATTCAGTTATCTTTATCTAAACTTATTATTATTGAAATTTTTTGCAAACACGAGGCCATCGCTTAATGAGAAGCATTCACTCAATTCGTGAAACATTTTCATTGGTTTCGTCGACTAATTTAGAGAAAGGGTTTTGTTTTCTATTGCTATAAATGAGAAAAAATCGTGTGATTTATCATATGATAGCAAATTTCAAGATCACTGTTCCGATGCGACTCTACTCACGTCCTGTGCCACAGATTTGGGCTCACATTTGAGATTAAAGTTCTGCCAAAAAAGATCTTTGACTTCAATTACATTCCAAACATTGTTCACCCGATAAATAAGAATAAGTTTAGTGAAAGAAAAAGTCAAATGAAATGCATTAATGAGTTTATACGAACTGATTGTCACGTATTGATTGGCAATAAAGTTATTTAGCTTTAATGAAATAATGAAATTGGAACGAAATTGAAATATAATAGACTAATAGAAACCGAAACAAAAGTCTTTCTCACTTATAGGCAGTGTTGCCAACTCATAATTCAGAAAACCTGGACAAACCTGGACAGATTTTATTTCCGTTTTAATTTCCATTATATTTTTCAAATGTATATCATCAAGTTTATATACCTTCTGATTCCGCTCAGAGGACCGCTCACCTTCCCCTCACAAAGAGGAACAAAGTACTACTATTATAAAGGACAATGTTATAAAAGGCCTATTTACCAAGGTTTTAAATAAGTTTTCATCCATTAAAAAGATCGAAATTTTAAGAACTTTAGATAATTTGAATGAATCCTTGTTTAAATCATATTTGTAGTGAATTTTGAGGATTTTCAATCAATTTTCGTTAATTTTAGTATAAGTTTTGAGAGAAAAAATGAAAACCTGGACATTCAGCGTCCAGGTTTGGTGTCGCCCTGGAACCTGGACAGGACCCTCAAAACCTGGATTGTCCAGGTAAAACCTGGACGGTTGGCAACGCTACCTATACCCTCTGACTCGGCTGAGCTTGCGCATCCCTGACCTTATCATTTACTGGAGAGAAACTGTGAGCACTACTCCACCGCTTGGTTTTATGGCATTGGATGGTCGTTACAAGTTACCATTAGGGTGACCAAAAAATTTTGAGTGAAACAAGTATATTCATTTATAAAATCAAGGGCGAATCAAGGACATGATATTTTTGACAATTCAACTTTATGTTATTTTTCGTATATGCCTTTTAAAATTAAAATATTGCTCTAAAAGTAAGGTTTCGGATGTTAAAATCAGTTGTTAAATCCTATCAAACTAATTGAAATAAAATAAATGGAAAATTACAACTCACATCATGAGTTTTTAGTTATCTAGCTCACCATTAACTAAGTATTTCCTATTCCTTATTCCCTATTTATCTGACTCAACATTTTTCAAATAACCATTTACCATGATATTTGCCATGAAATAAGTTAAATTAATCTTGTTGCAGAACATTCCACTTTTCTGATAATGAGTAGTTGAATTTTATTACGCGTATATTTGAAATTTTGTGAAAAAAATCTTATTTTCGTATAATTTTTTCACATTAAATCTGTAATCTGTCCTTGGTAAGGTCAACCAAGGACTGTGCCGAAATTGAGAAAATCAAGTAAAATCCTTGGAAATCAAGGGCATTTGGTCACCCTACGTGCGACCAACGAGTGCCTTGTTTCTTCAAGAATTATATGGTATTGAATTAAACAATTTTCGATAAATTTCGGTCAAGATTTTTATATTAGACTTCTTTAACAATTGAATCTTGTTTAATTTGACCAATCTAACCATAATCAAAATCGTCTTCATCCTAAAGGTTAAAAAGTTATGCCTCCTATTTAGCCATCCGTCAGTCAACCTCAGACTGACATACCTTCCAATAGTGATCGCCTATTCGTCAGTCATATGAGTTATTAATTAAAATGTTTTTCACCATTTTATAGACAATGAGTCAATGACATAAAATTTATAAATCAACTAATAGTTTAATAGTTTCGAAATCCATTCGATAAACATAAATGTCATAAAACATATTCAAAATTAATTAGATTCAAAAATATCGAAATTATCCACGAGGCAAGGTCAAAAGGACACTCCTTCTCATCCCCAATAGATTTTGTAATATATTTTAGAACAATTACTCGAAAGTGACATAAAATTATAAATCAATGTTTAGTTTCGAAATCGATTCGATAAACATATGTTTAAAGAACTTCAAAAAGGAATTATTTGAACGCAGAATTGAAAAGGATTCATAACCAAGCGTGGCTAAAAGGGGGTATTCCAAAATACCATCCCTAGAATCGAGAATTTGTCTAAATCCCCGCTAGAAGCGGATTCTGGGACCCTTATAAGGTTTTTTTTTGTTTATTTATGACCAATTTCTTATTTTTTGTGCTCAACATTTTAAATATCTAACAATGACTGAAAACCACTATAAACAAAATCTAGTCTAAACATTCTGATTAATCGTGAAAGAGGTGGTCAGAGGTATTGATTATAGCAAAATATAACCCATTTGGATTTTTTGCTGTCTAAAATTTTATGTCGAAACGCACCGATTAATAATTTTATTCCACATACAAGTGTTATGTTGGAAAATTTTGTAAAGCAATCAATTGAAAAAAATTTATAAGTGACATAAAATTATTAATCGATAGGTTTTGACGTAGGATTCGATTCTCGATAAACACAAATGTCTAAAAACATATTCGCAATAAATTATTATCCAAACCATCCAAATGTGGTTAGCATGACCTGGGCTATTTTGGAAATAAATATTCACTTTTTCCAATGGAAATAATTACACGAAAATTTCTATACCTCCAAGAGCAATAATAATTATGCTTAATTATTTATTCATTCAGTTTTCTATCAAATTTTTTAATGGAAATGGTAATTTAAAAAGTAAACAAGATAGCCTCTATACTAAAGCACTACATTTACAGCAATTTAAGGAAGTATTTATAATGAGGTACCCTTTATGAAGGATCCCCTTTCAAAACCCATTTGAGAATAAGTTATTCTAAATAACATTATATGAAAGCCTTACAAAGCTAAGCTAAGCTCTGTTCATCAGCATCATCAGCAAACTTGAATTTTACCTGACAGGGTTGTCTTGCCTAATTGTTCAATCCATTTTAAGCTATGCTATATTGATCAGCCTCTACTAGGCTAGGCTATATTGTATGCCCATAGAGGTTAGGCTATATTATGGTATGCCCTTAGAACTCAGGTTTCTATTCATTAATTAAACCTCTGTTTGGGGGTGGGTGGGTGCAAACCGAATGCATATACTACATCCGCTTCGGTAAATGTAGTGAAAAATTAAATAAGTGTGTCTATTGAGTCTACTTCTAAGCTTCAATGACCAGTATATCATTGTCATTGTCGACAAGTTTTTATGATTATTTGAAAATAGAATAATAAATTAAAAGTGACATAAAGTGATAAATCAAGTCCACTATTGAATAAGTTTAGACAAACGATTGGTATATAAGTCAGACGCGAAACCAGTGCTAAACCATTGTTGGGAACAAACGATTTGTTGTGAATACTAAGCAAATAATGTTCACTAAAGTTGTAGTTTTGGTTTTGGCTCTCTCTTCGGCCGATTTAATCAACGCCCAGCTTTTGGGCGGTTTGTTTAAGGATGCCGGGGATGCTGTGGCTGCTATTGGAAACACCGCGAACACTATCGGGAAAAACGTGGCGGGTAATGTTATGAAACATTTTAATTAAACTATACTAATGCTAATCAAAATTGCTGCTCTTTTTTACCTCATTTATATGGGCTATTTTAGATAAATCAGCTCACCAATGCCAATTTATCTCTCTAATTTAGCCGTCGGGAACAGAATTAGCTACGATTTACACTGAACTTAGCTTAAATTAAGAACAATTAAGCATAAATTAGTGTAATTAAAACCGAATCAAGGCTAAATAGCGATAGAGCGGCTCAATTCGGTTAGATTTAGTATTAATCAAACTGGATTAAGCGGGCGCAGCCATTACGGGACTACCGATAAATCACTTCCTGATCCCCTAAGGGAAAAACTGAAAAGTCGCCCGCCCTGTATAACCATAGCACAGCTTTCCCATCCCTTCCTTAAACCTAATATGATTTATGCAACTTTACAGCGATTTATTATAACAAGTTTTAACTGTATTGCTAAACACTTATACCTAGCGTTGCCAACTGTCCAGTTTTACCTGGACAATCCAGGTTTTGGGGGTTTTGTCCAGATTTTTCAAAGGGATTCTGAGCGCTTGACCCGGTTTTACAAAGGATTTTCATGCTTCGTCCAGGTTTTACAAAAGGTTTCGTAGCGATTGTCCAGGTTTTTTGAATTTGGAGTTGGTAACACTAGTTAAGTGCCTTTCAATGCAATTGTCAATCAATTCATTATTAAAAACATAGATAAGTAATGCTTTGATTTTAGGGAAATTCAATCGCCAATCGTTCTTTTAAATCAAGGTAACTGTAATATTATACCTATTTTCACTAAATTTATGATTAAAAATAAATAAACAATTTAATCATTGAATGATTTAACCTTGTGATATGCCTTGATTAGATTAAGAATTCACTAGAATTTTTCAAAACATAAATAACATTTTTTGTAATTGACCATGCTCAAATACAGTCTGAGAGGTTGTGCTGATTGGCGTAACAATGGTCTGACTATAAGGAGCACCACTTCTGACGAGGCGACCAAACTATACGACTCAGCGCTCAACCAATTCTGTGGGTTATATGACGACAAAAATTATGGCGGAATACCACAGACTTTGGCCGACATGACCAGAGCTGACCCTAACTTTGTGTTAGGACAGTGTCTTGAATTGTCTTTGACTCTGAGCACTACTCTCGTGGACATCAGCCATGAATTGGAGTCTAAAGTAAAGCATTTCTTGGATTTGGTCGACAAGAATAAGAACTCTTATGAAGAACGGGAAGTGAAACATGTGGAGGCTGTCCGCTGTCTGGCCAAAGGAGACGTGATAGGGGCCACTCGGGTCTGGGAGGAGATCCTCTGTGAATACCCGACCGATATTCACGCCATACGTATGAGCAATGCCCTGTACTTTGAGAACGGAATGCAAAATCAATTAAGAGATTCCATCGCTCGTGTTTTACCGCATTGGACGGGCAGTGGTTTACCCCTTGAAGGTTATGTTCACGGAATGTACGCTTTCGGCTTAGAAGAGAACAATCTGTTCACCAAAGCCGAGTCCGAGGCCAGAATCGCACTCGATATGAATGAGTGCGACGGTTGGGCCACACATGCGATGGCACACATCGACGATACTCTGGGCCGCACGTCGACTGGCATTCGCTTCTTGACCAACACTGAAGGGAATTGGAAGAAAAGTGATTACATCGCGTGTCATAACTACTGGCACTTAGCTCTTAATCACATCCAAAGGGAGGAGTGGGAGAGTGCGGTCTCTATATTTGATGATCAGATCATACCAAGAGCTGAGACAAGTGGCCGTTTGGGGAACTTAGTGGACGCGACCCAACTCTTGTTCAGACTTGACTTAGCACAACCTGATCCCGAATCAGTATATGACCAACGATGGCAACGAGTCTACTCTGTAGCCAAAGCGCATTTCCCGACTAAGTTCAGGTTAGGTTTCATCGATGCTCATCTACTTCTGGCCAGTTTAGGGTCAAAACAGTCGGACAGTGTAGAAGAGATTACCGAGAAGATCATGACATATGAGGGATCGGATCAGTGGCTGAGGACAACCCGAACCATAGCCAATGCTCTCCAGGAATATCATCACCAGAATTACGGCAAATGTGTTAATCTCTTGTTTGAAATCAAAGACGAGACCCAATCTATGGGCGGATCTAATGCTCAGAGACAGCTCTTCACTGATATCATGATTTCGGCTGCGCTTAAGTCACCGGTCGGTCGGCACAAGAAGTTAGCACAGAATCTGATGAATGAATCGAAATCTTTTACCCTTTGAAATAAAGTTATCATTTGATTACAGAAAAAAATATTCATTTCTATATTGCCTTCAATGGTCTCTTTTCCAGGGATGTGCAAGCTCAGCCGAGCCAGGGGTATAGGAGAGGTTAAAATGGCGGATTTTCCAGATTTTTTTCATGAGTGGGCATAGGTGGGGGTATTTTCCGGCAGTGCCGAAAACGACCGCTTAACAGTTAAATTAAGCTTTCACTATTAGCCTTAATTCGGTCTTAATTACGTTAATTAAACCTAAATTGTCCTTAATTGTGGCTAAATCCAGTTAAATTCAACTTTAATTCGGGTTAAATCCGGTTCCCGGCGGCCAAAAACAGGGAAGGGGTCAAAGTTTCGCTTCGACCTCAGGGGGGGGGGGGATTATTTCAGTCAAAATATTTCCTAATTGGATATTG
>JAQGAJ010000478.1:0-14986 GCA_034689365.1 Liebstadia similis | reverse complement strand
ATAAAGATGAATACTTATTAAGGTTATATCTCCTCCACTTAGCAAGGTTATCATGGGATAAATACACCCAACTTGGGTGGGAGAGCCCATGTATGTCATAATCAATGTTCCAATCTATTCAAAGAATGACCATGGTTAACGGTTAACGGTTAACCATGTTAAATCTCATTAATTCTAAATCAAAAATTTTCCGATATATTTCATATTCCGGGGAAAAACAAAAGAAAGTCCGGTTTATATCTCGAGCAAAACAAATGATCGGTTGACCCACTTTTGTCTTTGAATGGGCGGACGAGATATATGTCAAACATTGAGTTTTAATTAAATTTTATATTTAATGGATATTTCATATTATTATTCGTCGAAAGTCTGGATAACTGTTAACTGTTTTTCGATTTGTATGTAATTCTGGAGAAAAAAGTTTTCCGTTTAATAATGTCTTCTCATTATATAATTCAACGAAACATTTCTCTAATTATTTCTCGACTGAAACAATGATTTTGAAAGTGATTCCATTGAACACAAAAAATGAGTTAATTTTTTATAATCAATTGATTTACGACTGCCTTCAGTGGATTACAAGGACATTAAATCTAGATTCCAGATCATAGATCATAGATTGGTCACAATTACAGATCAAACACTAACCAAACAACTGTTTGGCTCCAATCACAAGAACACCGATCAGTAAAACAAATCAAAGTTTCCTAAATGTCGATCGAGTTCTGGTCAATACCGGGATTTTTTCATAACTAACACTGGGTTTCAAATGAGAGCATTTAATTGCATCACTGATTCGTTTGACAGATGGCTAACAATTAATTGACTTGTGATTTGCCATTATTTGCTATGATTTCCCATTTTGCCCATTTTGCCCATTATGCAACTTTTTTAATCAAACGATCCATTTTCCACACAATTCTTATTGTGTTTTATAATAGGATTTTTAATAACATGAATGAAATTATAACATGAGATTCAATTTTAACTAATTTTTTATTTAATTTCAAATCTTTATGATTGAAAACGAATTGAAATAGCTGTTACAAAACAACAATCCGTTTCATCCTTTAAATGTGATCTCAATTGATATTCACTTACTATCCGGAAGAGAATTCACTACTTCTTGAGTTTGATTGAGAGTCTAATCGACAAATTGACGAATTGGAGGAAATTAAATGACAATGAGATGACATAATTCACTCGACTCTCTCGATAAATAAATATAAGTTTCAATTATATTTAATATTTAGGAAAACGAAAACCCATTATAGCTTTGTTCGACCAAAAGTTGGCATTAAAGCAATTATCAAGAGATAAGTGAAAAGTAATTTGTTTAAGTTTCCTGAATCATGAGATTTGCGATGAAAAGGTCATTCTTTTATTGTAAGCAATTTAATATCAAAGACTTTTGTTTGTCTTCTCCGACATTATCCTTGAATTATATTTACGAAAATGACATAAAATAAGAGTCCATTAAGTGGTGAAACGAAATGTAAATCTGATTTCAATCAAATTAAGCCTTAATTACGAATTTAAAGAATAAAATAGCGATTGAAGTGATTTTATATTAATAGAGATGCAAACCATTGCTTCACTTCGATGGACCGCAGTTCGGGACCGTCGAGGACTCGACTGATCCCGAGTTAGACCTCAACGAACATAAATATTACTAAAATATTTTAATTTGCCTTTAATTAAAACAAATGGCGAAACATAAGTCAAAACTGAAAAAATTTTCACATAATTTTGGTTTTGTATCGAAACTATAAATTAAAAAGCATTTCGAGCCCAACACTAGAAACTGGATTTCCTTGAAGTCAACTCTTGGAGTGTCAAAAGTCAGTGAATATATCTTTTTGAAGACAAGGACAGACACTTCGGTGTATTAAATCACTTCTCTTTGTTTAAGAAGTATTTTAATTATAGAAAACGAAAGTCTTTTACACTTTATTTGAAGATTTAAATTGATCTGAGAGTTGGAGTAAATAGTATTTGCAATTGTCTTCAATTGTCTTCAATTGTTTTACGCCTTCTTTTCTCATTATTATTTATGTTTAATCTATGAATTCAAATGTCTTTTTATGAGAGCAATCAAATGAAACTCTGAAAGGAATGGTTTATTACATATTGGTTTGGATACCATTTACCAGAGGATAATCCCATTGTGCAACTCAGGAGCAAATCTAGACCAGGGATCGCGTGACCAATCAACTACTTCTTGGATCAATCTATAGCTGAGATATGTTTAAAAATGGACTTTCGATTGAATTCGGTTTTGATTCGAATTAATTCAATGATCAGGTATTTCACGAGTTTTCGCAAAACCGGATATTCACAAGAGTTATAGTTTTCATTTGGAATGACATCCAAGAATTGATGACCAGAACAGGCTTTAGAAGCATTCGAATCATAACAGACCTCGAGTTTTATCTCCGCGGGAATAATGGGCTGAACGTAATAAAAATTTAATTTTATTGGAGACGATAGAAAAGCGCATACGGTTTGGGGGTTTGGGTGTAACCGAAAATTATATTCACTCGAGATTGCGGTCTATTTTCTTAGAAGACAAGACTCTAAGCACAGGGAAAGAGAGGAAAGGCAACCAATATTTAAACGATATTTTTATCGCTGTTTACTCTTAAGACTTAAGTAATGGTTTTTATATAACTTATGCACAGAATTCCCAGAAAACAGAATAACTTTTTTGAATAACGTTTGAAAAGTTCTTATTTGGAAAAATAGGACAAAACTATAAAAATTGAATTATCATATGTTATGCGGTCTCGGCTTAACTGTGTTTGGCTATTGGCAGTGATCGGCACAATCGGGACAGAGTGTCGGCACACCTGCTCTGTTGAGGCTATGAGTGCTATGAGTTGTATGAGTGCTCATCCAATTTGTTCAAAGAGAGGCTAAACCGATGTTAAAAAACGATAATATCTGCCAATTATTTCTCTCTTCTATTATTGTATTTAACGCTAAATTTGTTTATTTCTTTGGTATTAACAAAAGTAGTATTTTCTATCGATTTTCTCTCACTTTTTCTTCGAATACTTTTTGACCCATATTTGAAATTCTTATTAATATTTATTCAAAATTATATCCCATTTTCACTAAAGAAAGTGTGTTTGAGATCGAGTTTTGGTTGCAAACAATCGGACCATTTCTTATGCTCTGAGAGATAACTATTCTAATAATAATATATTTTATTTCAAAATAGTTATATATTTTGCAAAAAGGAAATACTTCTCACAAAATATTGTCATTTTCTTCCATTTCCTCGGAGTTTGTGTTAAGTCTAATGACATTGAAGTCGTTTATTGTTTGAACGAATTTCACGTTTTAGTTCACACATCAGTGCATAACAGCATTGACTGAAACCTAATTGTCATTCAAAGCAGACTTTTGTCCGGCGATCACGTCCTTAGCCGTGGATCAGCTCCGGATCGCAGAAGACTTCTCTCGCATAATGTCTCTCAAAGACTGTTTCAATTGAAACTCTCATAAAATAACGACATTATTAACTCAATCATCACTTTCTAGAAATAATTTGATGAAAGTTTACTTACAATCAGAGCTCAAATGACCAATAATTGGCAAGAATTGCTAACAATTATTGTTCCGATACTTACCTTATTTGAAGTAAAAAAGAAGAAAAAAGTGATGATTGATCTCAACAAAATTGATACAATTTGTTCATTAATTATAATCACAATTTCCTTTTGTCGTTCAAATTCAAACACATTATAGAACTCTAAAATTACTCAAATTACTAACAAAAGATCTCTCTCTCTCTCTCTCCCTCTCTCCCCACTCCCTCTCCACTCTCTCTCTGATCTGACATCTCATCAAAATTCCAATTAATACTTCGATTAATACCTTCGGTAAGACTTTATTCTCAAGACTTTTCATTTCAACGACTAATATATAATTTACAAAAAGTTAATTATAGCCGAAAATTAGTGAATGTTTTTCGAAATCCAATTTCAGTGATTGATTAGAGGCCGAGACAAAAGAGTTGGAGCGATGTCTTCAGTGAGTTATCTTCGGATATACCAAAAGAAGACAACAATGACATCATTATTGCCAAATAGTGTTCTTTCGAATCATTAATTATGTTAGCCTTCAATCAAATTCAAGGAGATTTGTGGGCAAACATACCATATATTATATATTTTTGATAAAAAATTTGAGATTTTTGCACAAATTATTGTAATAATAATCATTGGGTTCTTCAGTATTACAGACATTTGGATGCAATTCTAAAATTGGAAGATTTGAAGGATTTGTCGAATCCGACGAAAACAACTTTAATGACAGACTTATAATTTGAAATCAACTCGATTTTACTTACTTTTATGCAATTGACCCATGATTTGCCATTATTACCCATGATTACCTACTATTACCCATGATAGATTGAACAAAATTACCAAACGATCCATTTGTGCACTGATTTTATTCCCTTTTCTTAAAATAATTGATTCAACTTTTTGTCTCGATTTTCCTTCTAATTAGTAATACTGTATTACCTTTTCCTTATTGCCAAACAAAGTAATCAGTTTTTGTTGTTTAATGCTATTTATATTGGGATTAGAGACAAATTCGAAAATAGCCCATGATGACACAGGCCTAAATTGTCATTGAGAATTGTCCATGGTAGTCATGGTAGTCATGGTGACCATTGAGATACCGGTCATTTCGAACACTTTCCGTCTTTGGTCTGGCATTGAGTTAACGCCAAAATCCAATTAATCGAATCTCTTTGAAACTCATTTATTATAATTCCATTATTTAATATTAAAGTTCTATAATTATATGAAATTAAAGTTTTTATAAGTATTTTATTCAAAAATAATTCCATATTTTTAACCAAAAATTTTCAATTATTTTCATAAAAGCCATTGATTTGAGTGATAATCGAAAATAATTACAAATTATTAAAAAATTAAGTAATTAATTAAAAGCTGTCATAAATTAGATATCAATTAAACATAAATTCAAAAATTGATGTTAAATATAATTAAAAAGAGAATTAATCCAAAGTTATATTAAATTGAATGCGAGATCATTTGTCTCTTTGGTACGAGAGATACAATTTCGAGTTAGAAGTTCTCATTTCGATCTCTAATTATTATAAAATCTAATTAAAAATTACAAAATTTAATGTAAAGTGAAATCAAATGTTTGCTCAAAACAAAGTCAGGTCTGACTTAAGACGCTTTTAAACGTTTTTGCTTTCGATTCAATGTTTATTGATATTTATCTAAATGTCAGTCCATTTTTGGTCAATAAACTGATTAAATCTTTCAAATCTCAAAATTTACAATAGTTTTCATCCAAAAGTTGTTATATTTATTATATTTTACAAATCAAGAGTTGGTATAAACTGTGCGATAATTATTACGAAAACGTATTTTCATTATTAAAATATGTTTAAAATTACTACAAAACTAAACAAAAAATTATAATTTTTATACAAAATTTTAAACAAATTCTAAAAATTATTGAATTTTTTGTGAAATTAAAAAATGTATTAAATTTTAAAATAAGACTAAAAGACAATAAGAGAAGCGAATCGTAAACATAATTCTTGAGACCGAAGAATAGAAATGCGGTCCACTTTTAGAGGTTTGAGGTCAGGGATTAGCAAAAGTTTGTGACCAAAAATCGAAACGACGGTCACTGACGAGACCTCAGATACTATTAGAGCATAATTAGGATTAGAGGCCAACGATATCTATAGGGAAATATTGATTCAATCGATTCTCTGATCCCATCTCTACCTCAGTCTCAATGTATTGATTGCTATTAAAGTGTTACTCAGTTTTTACATTAATTAAAAAACCAATGAAAAGGTTCGTAAGTTTTTGAGAATTGAAAAATTGAAGCGAAATGTGTTTGTTTGGGATCATTGAGTTTCTCGGATCGAGAAATTGGCACATCTTTGCAATGATTGCGATCTCGGCTATGATGCCAATGATGGCAATCCTAGCAATCAATTCAATCACTAGTTTGACGCCAATCCCAACCATACCAGCAATCACTGACCCCTTTATATCAATAAAGAATAATCGAAAGTAAAATATCTTAACGTCTATTGAATACCCAATGAATGCAATTTTGAATGAGTTTTGCTTTATATTAGACAAAAGTCTGTCATTTTTTTTGCTTCTATTGTATGTAAGTCTGAGAATAAGTTATTTTATTCAAGTCTTTATGAAGTCTTTTATCGAAACTTTTATAAACTCTATAATTATTACAAAAGAAGTTTCATTAAGAAGTGATCGCACACTCACTTCCTTCAGAGATAAAGAGTCGCGAGTTGTCTGCCTTTACTGTTCTGATCTTTGAACTGTTGGATCTGTTGGTTCTGGAGTTGGTTCTGGATCTGATTCTGTTGTTGCAATTTGTCCAAAGCATTCAAGAAGTCTATGTGGACGGGAAGGAGTTGAGGACAAGTCATGTTCTTTCGATCGTTGAGCTCATTGTTTAATTTGTTAATCGTATCGATCGCAACCATATTTCCGCTCACATCCCAGAACACATTTGTCAGAGAACGGGACAGTTTCGGTAATTTCGACTTCGGGTCTCTGAACAGATCTTTAGATCCCGAACCTGAGGACGTGTGACCAGAATTACTCGACTCAATTGTGTTGCTATAGTTGAGCGCCGGCGGAGTTATGTAATGCAGATTATTCATAGACTTGTATCTTATGTTGAAGATGGGCGAAGTAGACAGCGATCGGCTACTCCTGAAGGTCTGGTTCGATACATCTTTTGTCGGAATTGTCTTTTGTTCGGTCTTTTGTTGTTCGTTCCGAAAGGGAGACGAAACCTGTTTTGCATACTTCAAGAATCTGTTGCACTTCCAAGTGTTGCGCTGACCCGAGTTGTTCTTTACGAACAGCTTCTGGCCATTAGACTGTTGGACGGGTTGTGTCGGCACTGAATGCTTGGGCACAAAGAATCGGTTGCCGGGGATCGCATTGTTTGCATAGTAAGCGAACCTCACGTTTGGCATCACTTTCTCTTCACTTTTGCTAACTTTCATCAAATCCTTGCTTTGGATATATTTCTTGACTTTTTTTCCGTTAAGACTGTGCTTCGGAACCGATATCGGATCGGACGGCCGACGATTTTGGATCGAAGGAATTGTTATTATAGGCGGCGGTTCCGGTTTGTTCTCATTGTTCAGAACTGATGTCTTCAAAGGTTCGATTAGTTTATTTGAATCGAATTCACTTTTTATTCTTTGAGGCAATGGAATAAAACCGCGGACATAGTCATAGATTTTATCGATTTCTTCGTAGAACTGGTCGTTGGCGTCATTTTCATTGTTAGACGACTCTGTCTTCGAGTCCAACCCTGTTTTGGTTTGGCTTTCATCTAAAGAAGAGCCCCGTTTGAGCTCATCCTTAGAATCGAATTTCTGGTTAAGTGGCTGAGGATCTGATGAACTTCGCTTGACTAAGAAGTTTGACTGCAATCGCCGTTTGTGGTCGTGATAATGACCACTCAGTTTGATTGTTAGCTTAGCTTTGATACTATTGTTACCACTCTTTGAAAAGGTCTTGATCTCAGAGTCGATGGTCTGAGTGTCCAACAAATGTATTTTATCGGTCAAGTTGTTCATCAATTTCTTCGATAAGTCATTCAAAGCCATGAATTCTTTTGTTTCATTTAATTCTTTTGCATTCTTGGGTCCCATTATTTTCAGAGCAGTACTAATAGGAACTTGGATTAGGTTTTGAGTCTCTTTTTGCAAAGGCATGGCTAGAAAGCAGTCTTCTTCAAAGGTACTCAAGAGTCGGACATTCGAGTGAAAGTTTTTGAACCCTTGAGGAGGTTTGCCGTAAACTAATCGCACCATAAGTGGCAACCGTTTGGTCAGAAGGTTAGCGATTGAATGCACTCCAGAAATACCCTCTTTGGCCACTGGACTAAACTTTCCCTTTTGGTCCAAATTTAAATATATTATATCACCTTTTGATGAACGACATCGAAGATATCGAACACCGTTTGACTTAGTATTAGATCCGATCACATCCGCGGTTATTAATGTAAGCAATTCGCCGGTCGTCACAGTCCGTACTTTGTCTGACACTAGGTTCGGGTCTTCTGTCCTCCCGATATGTGCTTTGATGTTATCTCTAACCAGACAACTGTCCGGAAATCTCTTCGCTATATCTGAAACGTTTTCAATACATCGAACAGACTTTCCCTCTTCGGACAAGATTTCGAACCATCCGTCGTAATTGTCAGGTATCACAAGTTTAGGACCGAAGGGAACTGCTCTGCCAGTACTTGAGTTGCGGCCATCCTTG
Source organism: Liebstadia similis (assembly GCA_034689365.1). Classification (NCBI taxonomy): domain Eukaryota; kingdom Metazoa; phylum Arthropoda; class Arachnida; order Sarcoptiformes; family Liebstadiidae; genus Liebstadia; species Liebstadia similis. The sequence continues at coordinate 6,656 of JAQGAJ010000478.1, read as the reverse complement.
AAACGGACAGACTGTGCGATCAAATTAACTCTTTTACGGCCCGAACTCAACAAAACTATTTGGTTGAGCGATGGCGAGGAAAGACTCGGCGCTCCGACACTCGTATACTGGCCTTTAATTATTTTACCGATTTGTGGCAATTCATACATTTTGCTGAACTCTTCTAATTTGTGGCCCGAGTCTGACCACTTGATTGATGACAAGAGCGCACTGGCGTCTGAAGACATTTTCACTTTCAATATATTTCAAATGAGTAACGAATAGATCACTAATTGCAACAATTTTTCCAATTCTTTGTTCACTTATTTCAAAAACATTTTTTAGAATCAAAGAAAATGTTTTGTTTGGTTATAGAAGAGAAATGATAAAAATATTTCCTCTTCTCATGAGTTCTTGTGTCCCAGTGGTCACGGATGCGATCATTGCTGTCATGTCATGCGTTTCGGGTGACACTTAAGGCCAGACCTAATAGGAAAAGAGGAAAACTCTCAATCAGTTAATGCCTTCACACAAACCGATTGCTCTGATTATTAGTCGCCAATTGTTTAATTCAAATACAATTGTTCTCAATATTCAGTTCTTAATGCATCCGAAGGTTCGACATATGTGTTATTATTTTATTCAAATTGTAATTAACTAAATATTAACTCAATAATTGTGTCAATCAATCGAATTACTTGAATGTTCATTAGCTGACACATTTGAAAGATAGGAAATTAGGTAATTTAGATTACTTGCAAAGGCTATAATTTATTGTTTATGTGCACGAAACTTGTCTCAGTTCTCAGTTCTCTCTCTGTTCTCTCTCAGTGCTCAAGTTCATTTTATCATTTAAATTATGTTAATTAAGATAATAATGACAATACATTAGATTACATTACCTCTCGCATTGTCGGGACTCCTGAGTCGAGTTTGAGTTGATTTCTCCAAAGTTGGTTCACTTCTTCAGTCGAGTCACTTATATTTGTTAAAAATCACTACAAAAGAGCTGATCATTGATCATATTTTCCGGTCTGTCGTATGGCATCAAACGAGAAGAATGGGCACAAAGAGGTGGTCGACGCGGTTCGAGCGGCGGACACAATGGGGGATACAATAAGACTGAATCACAATATTGTTATAAAGTTTGCATAACTTTGATTCAAAGTTTGTTGTGTCGGACGCTTGAGAGCTATAGCACAGGTAGAGGTAGGAAAGGTGACTGACAGTGAAAGATCGGAAGAGGAGAGCACTGAAGAGCACAGAAGAGAAGTGAACAGCTGATGGCAACCAATTATGAACAGTATTTATCGCTTCAACTTTTGGTTGAACTTTTACAGGTATACTGAGCTGAGCACTGGATCTGTTTGGGATCTATTGGGTGATCGTTCTGATGGTTGTGATCGTTCGCCGCAACGGCTCTCACCTGAATGGCTTCACTCCTGGTTGGGCTCAGCTCATGGCAAGCGGTTCTGATGTCACAGCTCTGGCAAACTTGCTCTCCGTTCGACCTTCTCTTAGAAGAACTGGTTGTGGCACTGGTTTGCCGTTCGCATTGGCTCATAGAGATCAATGTCGTGGCGCACACTTTCTTTCAACTTCGGTTCAACCTGTGCTCAACTGTGTTCACTGACATTTCACTCATGGGATACCTGTGCTGGCAGTCAAGTGCACTAACAGTACAATAGCTATGCATTGATGTAAATAATTATAAAATCCGGTATTCATTGGCATTCATTGAACGCTAGGATTAGTACTCTTTTAAAGTCCAATAACAGAATCGAGTGCTGAGTGTCGGACAGAATAATGCAATTCGTGATATAAACTATTCAAAAGAGTAAATCAAAAAATTGTTGGAAACCTCGAAATTGAAAGTCAGAGCCAAGTGTTTGTAATGACTGGTTTGCGGGCTCTGCCGTCTCAGCCGTCCTTCCCGTCCCTCCCGATGCCCACTAAACCCATATTATTGTCTTCTCGATTGTATTGGTCTTCCATTTGACAATTGTATACATCATTGTATGCATCACTTTATTATAGTTATCAAAACCGAATTCATTTCAATTCACTTATGAAATTAACTTTTTTTTCATCGCTTTCGCAAATTCTTGGATAATATTCGGGAAAATTCGCATTGAATTACATTTTTTTTGCATTAAATATCTGTTATTTCATCGAATTCTTTCAAAAATATTCAGATGAATAAAACCCTTTGATCTCGAGTTTGATTTACTTTCACTCAGAATATCAGAGATTTTCTATTTAAAAAAATATAGAAAAAGTGAAACAATAGGACAATAAACCATAAATTTTATGTTAATTAACATTAAATTTGAGAAAAAAACAAAACTTTTGGAAACAATGAGCAAACAAAAGAGTTGTTCCCAAGTCTTTCTCATCCATTCTTATGGCCATAATGTATATAAACCTTGATCTCATAACAACTCCAGTGATTTATTCGTTAGCTTTTCTTAGCAAATGTGATCATAAGTCGAATCAAATGCTCATCAACTTTGACAATGAAATACTGACAAACAAGGAGATGACAACAGAAGAGGAAATGATTAGCTCACAGAGGAAATTGCTCTCAACCTCTAAACCATGCAATTAAATGATCTGATAATCAAAAACGAGATATGAACTCATTTTGAGACTGAAGACCGACAAGTCTTTGTTCATTGGGACTGATTTGAGATAACCGGCAGATAATCGGTGAGAAAGTGTCGAATCGGGGAAATTGTCGAAAATAAACTCAAGATTTAGTGATTATTTCCAGTTTTTCAATTGCGGAACCGAAGAGAAGTTAATTTATTCCGAGATTAAATTCAATCACCTTTTGATAGTTAAATATATGAATTGCCAATTAAGGAAATGAAATGTTGTCTCGAATATCAAATTAGACGAGTTTGGTCTGTTTGGTCTGTTTGGTCCGTTGCTTGTGATCAGAGGCTCACTCGGGGCTAATATATGGCCCGTTGTGGACATTGTCTCTAATTTGCAGGAAAACAATTGAGAGAAACAAAAAATAAGTTGCGATTCAATCGAAAAACGATTGAAATAATGAAAAATTGAAATAAAAACAAATTTTATCGCAAAATATATTAATTTTTGTTTTAGAGTCAAACCTATGGACTGAGAGTTCAAACAAGAGTTTCAATCGTTTGAAAACGCTTTAAATGCAAACCCAAAAGAAGACAAAAAGAAAACGATTCGATAAAAATTGAAAATATTAATCAAGTTTTACGGCTTATTATATAAAGTATAGGAACGGAGTGTTGTCTGGAGTTGTCTGTTATGAAGTGAATTCAAAACACGTTTTATGGTTAGCAACAAAAATATAAATGGTTTCGATGGGAGAACAACACAAAGAATAAGAGATAATTTAAACTGTTAGCCATGCCCTGCGCCCCATCGACCCCCTCGTCGACCCCCCCGACCCGTCCGACTGGCATTAGGTCGTACCGCATGATTCCTCACACACCCCACACCTGACCACTCGGTTAACGACCTTTGATTAGAGGATAGGTGTTGTCTGTCAGTCCGAAGTGACATATCGTCAACAGAATGGCTAATCTGATGCTAAACAATGGCATTGATGCCAAACTGCGGGCCCTCTCATGCAAGCGATCACTACCTCCGACGGTCTGTCCCTTTCACAGACATTCCGTTTTGATTCCATGAATTTAATTCCTGAAAGTATTGAATTAATCACTTCTCTAAGTCTTGAGATTTATTCAAATATGATTTGGAAGAGTTATAACTTATAACTCAAATCTCATGTCATTTATCTTTTGGGAAATGAGTTCTCGAGTCTCGAGAATTCACGAACGGATGGCATGAAGTCTGAGGTCTGATAAATGACAAATCAAATGAATTCCGAGCTCTGACTTCGCTTTCTTTAGCTCAGGTTTTGAAGGACCGGCGCCACCAAGAAGTTGAATCCTCTTTCATTGTCCATACATTGATGCGATCAGAGCTGATCCAGGATTTGGTTTAAAGCTCTTGATTATCGAACAAATGCCCAAACTTTTGCTCATTTCCTACTTCACACAAAATCGAAATATTTTTACAGACTTTGTCGAAATAGCATCCGCTCGACAGACGACCCGACTCTTAGTGGTATTGTTGATGTCGTGGTTATCCCTCTATCACTACTTGATTAGAATATGAGGTTCACTTGCCTTCACTGTCTTGACTGGCATTCACTTACGTTCGCTTATATCTGATAAGTGTTTGGATGTTGAGGTTGAATGACCTGTAAGTTGTGGAGAGGGGCGGGTGTGACGATCCGGCCCTTCTCTATGTTATATGAGGCTTAATAAGAACCTGAAATGGTTAATATAATCCGGGCGATGCGATCTTTGACCTTGGCTTTCAAATATGCTTTCGGCAACGTTTAGAAGCCATATATATATATACATCAGTCAGACATTCATAACTCTAATACTTGTTTTAGTCTCACATAATAGCAATTCATTGGCGTTAACCCAATCGTAATGGACGTAATGGACAACACCCAGGAAGCGAACACAACCTCATTGTTCACAGTAATTGTAATCCACTTCTGAGTCGAGTCCACCAAATCTGATATAAGTTTTTTTTATCATTTCATTAATTGTTACCTTTTCTGTCATTAGTCGAGTCGTTACTCAAAAATAGTGCAAATCGTTATCGTTTTCCAACATTAATGCTCTGATGCACTACACTATTGGCAATGATCTACACTCTCCTCAAAGTCTCTAATGGATGATAATCATAGTGGTAGGGATCAAATGGATCAACAGTACATCAATACCCAAATGGGAAGGGGAAGGGAATGATGGTTGAGATCCACACCAAAGGATTGCAAATAAACGATCGATGCATTAAACACTTGTTGCGGTTTTAGTACTGATAATGATCGCAATCAAACTCACATTATTAGACTTTAAGGCAAACCAATTCGAGCTAAAGAACTCTTTCAATATTGTAAAAGAGATTCAATCTATTTGTTCAATCATTTCAATCATTTCAATCACTTCAAAAGGTCTCAATTCCTGACGTGATTTCTAATAAATTTATGGATTTTGCAAATTTTCAAACGCCTGTCATCTCATAAGTTATATATCTCTCAATAACAATAACCAAATAATTCAAAGGTTGTTATAATGTTCGGTCAATTTTTCGGTATTGCAAACAAACATTTATCGGTTTGCTTAACATCTGGTCATTCGTTTCTGTCGACAGTTTTGGTGATTCAATCCCTCGTAAGTGAAGAACAATAATTGAATGATAGGATAGGATTTGGAGGATCGTTAACCTTTTGCATCCTTGCTTTAATAATTTATCATTGGCCAAATATTGTCTTGGTCACGAAAATTATCATCATGGGCTTATTCATGCGTTGCACAGATGGAAATTAATGTCTTCTCATTGTGATAAATGGCACGGAATGCCATTGAATGGCAGCGAACAGGTATTCCATTTCAAGGAAAGATTGAAATAATAAACAAATTGATAAACGAAATGAATGAAAATAAATGATATGAACCATAAATCGATGTTTTGGTTGCGATTATCTTATGAACAAAACTCAACTGACAAACAAAAGTCAGAGAAAGTTAGAAAAATTCCAATTATTAGATCAATTAATTACATATTAGTCTATAAATAGTTATCATAAACATAATTATCGTTTTATTAAACAGACTTTCACCTCAAAAGAAATTTTTCCTTTGGATTTTTTGTGTGATCTCTTGTTTTCTCATGAATACGAAAACAAAATTTCAATGTCAGTCCTGAACGGAATGTTCTTCAATATCCCCGACGAGAATAGCAGTCATCAGATTGAACGTAGATTTATGCAAATGTTATCGAAATACTGTATTCATTGTTAATTTAATTTATTTTATTTTGATATCATTACAAAAAAAATAAATGTAATTTCATAAGAATTGCTATCATGGGTTTTTTTTAAGCCGAGCGATGAGCCAACGGGTGATAAATTGTGCCAATGATTATATTGGTTATACTCTTATCATAATAGTTGGGTTTAATCTAGAAATCTGTGATTTAAGATCTAAAGATCAAGTTTTAGATCTGGATTCACATTATTTGCTGAAGATATTCAAAAAGTCATCTCTAATGATGAATAAATTAAAAATACGATATCCTTTGGCTCTTTTGCTCCTTTGGCTACTTTAGTTCATATGAGACGTTCAATGTCTACCCCGGATAATGGCCGGCGTCACGCGTTGCACATCATTACAGCGAAGTCAACGAACCAAAGGAATTCATATAATATTTGTGGACATATTTCCAGAACCAATGTATCACTCGATTGTTCAAATCATCACAAATCATATGAACACGAGTTTTGAAATAATACTATTTTCACGAAAACAATACACAAAAAATCATTGAAGTGTTTATAAAAGTAATGAAAAACTGTTTTCTTAAAAATTCTTCCGAGTCTTCATCTAAATTCTTGTCCGAGGAACTAAACATTACCATGTCTAATTTTTACCCTAACTTTATAAGAAAATCAAACTTTTGGTACAATCAAAATAATTTTGTTAAGTAATTGTGCAAAAGTTATGTCGATATAAAAAATTAGATTCTCTCCATTAGATCAACAAAATTCACTCCATTAGACAATATTTGGATTTATTCATTAATTTTACTTTGAATTAAAAATATAA
>JAQGAJ010000477.1:0-15002 GCA_034689365.1 Liebstadia similis | reverse complement strand
TGATCCGAGTCCAACACTGATCCGAGTCCAACACTGATCCGAGTCCAACACTGATCCGAGTCCAACACTGATCCGAGTCCAACACTGATCCGAGCCAACTAATCACCGCACTGTGACCCACACCTCAATGTAAGCGTTTCATTATCATAATTAAGATGTGAGCCAAAGTGCGATGTATTCCAATGCCGACCCCCGTGATCAATGCCGACCCCCATGATCAATGCTGACCCCCATTATCAATGCTAACCCCCATTATCAATGCTAACCCTCATTATCAATGCTGACCCCTATTATCAATGCCACCCCCATTATCAATGCTGATTCCCATTATCAATGCTAACCCCCATTATCAATGCTACGTCGATTAAGAGTGGTTATGTAGTAATCCGCACGCATGATACCCATACTACCATGCATGTAGTATAGGTATACTCTGTCATTTGGTGTTACCTTCATAACAAATATGGTGACGGGCTGTGGGATTTTTCCCGCCCTTTTCCGCTCGCTAAACGCTACCTAAATGATGAATACATTGTGCAAAAATTCGATTTGAGTGTTTAATTCAGATCTGAGTATAACAATGTGTTATTTTATCGATATCCAGATGCAGGCGATACAGAATCAAGCGATTGACTCTACTTTGGATGGAGTAGAGCGAAGTACTGAAACTAACAATAAAAGTTTCATTAGAAATCTGGGTCCTTTTATGAATGGAAAGAAAATTAGATTCGATCTAATGAGAAATACTTTGCTATATTCTGGAATTGACTCGAATGGCATATTGCCTAATCAGACTGTCCCTAATGAGTTCTACAAACTTCCTCACGTCGAGGATTTGACACGATATCACGCGCGTAATTTAGAGGAAATAGATGTATCAGGATTTGAAGAAGATGACAACCTGAACAGTATTTATTGGGTAACAGCAATTGCATTCAAAGGCAATTATATTGGAGTCGGATTCGTTGATGGTTTAGTTCGAATATACGAAAAACAAACTTTTGAAGCACAAATGGACATATATGTCAATGCCCCAGTGTATGACATCAACACATTCATGCTCTCGCGAGCTTTCGTGATAATCGGAGGGCGAAATCTATACTTTTACGACCACGATTCATTCGTTTTGGATGACTTGAAATACGATCGAGAAGTGGATGGGTTTGTCGCATTATATGGCCATACAGCAATTGGGAATTTTGTGCTATCGACAGATGGTTATCTGAGCACAATCCGCTTTCGAGAAGACACCCGCGAACCACGTGTCCTGACTCGTAAACGCTTAACTGAAGCCATCATCGACAGTGCGGTAGTAGAAGCCGGTATGGATGGAACGAGCAGTGATGGAGTGATGGTAGCTGTTGTCTGTGGAAAAGGAATTACCCTTTTCCGCGTTTATATTCGAATCTTGACGCAACAAGAAAAGGCTTCGAGAGAGGACCCAATGACTGTGGAAAGACTGACCACTGTGGATGTGGGAAGTCATAATTGTGGCGTTCGTTTTATACTGACTAATTATCAACTGTTGATTGCATCGATTGGACCGAATCTCTTGGATGATCACCTCGGTGTAGGACGACCATTCTTCGAATACCTCGTATTTCCCGGATTGGTGTATGGTGGCGCCCATTCATTCAACGAACCGTTAAAGTCAACTCGAATACTACCACTAAAGACGATCAGAGGGATGGAAATGTGTGGCCTATATGTACTTGTACTTCAGAACAAATGTGTTGTTCACATTTATGAACTGCCATTGATGACCAGGGCTTTTGTGCTCCAATGTCCAGCGCCTATCAATAAGATTCTTTATTATGATGGGTCTCTAATTATTTTTTATGAGGGATTTCGTATTCAGGTGAAAGAGATCATCGATACAGATGATATTTGCAATGACTGCATGCCTTTCTTTGTCGAGGAACTAGGTTATAAACCTAGCAAACCAGAAGTGTATTTGTGTAAATGTTTCCTGGGTACTGAATTGTAATCTCGAAATTCTTTCTTATTTTAGATTAAAATGTTTATAATGGTTAAAAAGGTTTGGGTGGAGACTAGACTGACGCCAAAGATTCTGGAGATGAATGATGTTTTCAAACGAATTCGGAAGGGGGAAAAGGTCAAGAGGGGGTCATTTGTCAACAACCCCTTGAAATTCTTACATTTGATAACGAAAAATCTGGGCGTAACCTGGACTGAACACAAGTGGACTGTAGAAACATTTGATCATAAGATTCTTCAAGTAATCAAATACGAAATTGAGGATTTAGATATTGTTGTAAAAGGGGTGGGGCCATCGATCAGATCAGCTAAACGCAATGCTATGTTTCAAATACATAGAGCATTTACCAAGAAATGTGTAAAAGTTATTCCAAATAATTAATAAAAGAAATTGATCGTTTTTTCAGAATGAACATTCCGTTTGATTCAATTGGTTACTTCTATGAAGAGAGTCCACGAAGGACTGTCAATTTATATTTGCGAACTAATGCCGATCCGGAGCAAATTGTGAATACCCTCCGTATAAATTTCAACCAATTGACTTTTGGGATCGATTACCACAACCATTTGATAGAAGTTTCAACGTTAGCTTATTGGGCTAAGACATTCAATGTTGATGAAATGATACAATTTAGAATTTTAATTGGAACTTTAAACGCTCAATCCATAAATAGATCAATTCCACCTGTAGATCTAGTGAAATTTTGTTCGAAATTCTTTTATAAAGATAAAATTGTTTACTTTATTGAATGTGATCATGAGAATTTTTACCGGTCTTTGTATAATAAATTGACTTCCGATTAAGATGATTCGTTTACCAGAATAGAGTGCAAGTTTAATAATCCAAACCTTGATTTTTTTTAGATAATGGATTCGATGTACCGCAACAATTGGTCGGAAATCGAAGAGCCTATCGAACGACCAGTGACTTGCGATGACGACCAGATCGACTTGAGTTTCGACTGGACTCTGTTCGAGGATAGTTCCGAACAGCCCATGGAAGTGGTAGAGACGTTCAAGTCTAATGATATATCCAATTTTCAAGAATTGGATGATATTTTTGGTGAATATGAGGGTAGTTTTGAGAGCCCATTCAAAGCTATCTCAAATACTGAACCAATCGATTTCGACTTGGATGAAATTATTGAGACACCAGCAGAAAACGAACATTTAGAGATTTTAGAAATCTATAAGGCAGCGACGCTAGGACGAATTTCGTCGAATCCGCGCTTAACCAAAATTTATCTAGTGAACTTCCTGGTGCGGATGCTCACGTTCCCCAATATATACCCATTCATTGGATGGGTCGATCCAATAATGGGTTCATTCATAATAAAAGACGGAGCAACTGCAGAACATTTTTATCGTCTTTTCATGAAGAAAAAGACAAAGAATAGACAGTTGAAAGGGAACGCTCTTTTCAAAAGACGTCTAGAACATTATAAACGAGAGGGTGTTTTCCATAGAAGACGCCCAGATGTGTATCAATTTGTAGATTAAAACTGTCACTTTATTTTCTTTTCCGACAGATGAATAAAATGCATTTCCTTTTGATGATAATCGTGTTACACGAAGTGTTGACATTGACCAATACTCAAAAAATATTTAGGAAATCTCGCTATTACTCAAAGGTTATCAAAATGGGTGATCCCTGCTCCGATGAAAGTGGTAGATCAGGTCAATGGGGAACGGTTGGCACTCATCTAGGTGCATGTATACCCAATTATTTACTGAATGAAGGAACATTATGCAGTTTCGAAGGTCAACATGGCAGACTTAAAAGTAATTCGATACAAAACACTTGGTTTTGTGAAAGAAAAACTCAAAGGGATGATGTTCGTGGGAACCCTCAACCACAAATTAACTTCAATAATAATAGTGTATCAATTGAATATAGTTCAGTTTTTAAGAAAACCCCTGCTTACACAATAATTATGGATAGATTTTCAGAAACTGATTTCATACACAAAAGTTCAAGTCACGGTCTACAGTTCATTAAAACAGGTAAACTTTACAAATTCAACGACTTTTGGGAACAATATGTGAAACTTGAGGCTCCATCTATCGATTCATTGGTTATTGACAAATTCGAAGTTAATTTTGAGAATGAGTGTCAAATAATTTATGATAAAATGAAAATGATCATAGGGAAAGACCCTGCCAATTTAAATGTTCGGGATAGATTCGAGAAAATTCTAGGGAATCTCAGTTATATACAGAATGATATGCAAGACAATGCAGGAGCAACATTCTGTAATCAATATCTTGAAAAAAATTATAAGAAAGATATAGACATAATTCAAGAAATTCTGAATGAACGGTATAAAAGTTTCAGAAGGATAAACTATAATAGGAAAAAAAGGTTCGTAATAACGGCTATAGTTTTAGCAGCCACAGCTGGAGCCGTAGCGGGGTTTTTCTTAGGTAAAGCTAACTTTGATAACTCCGGAAAGATAGCAGAACTTAGTGACGAGTTAGCAAGGACTAATCAGAAAACGAAACTCTTGGAAGAATCTATGATTGGTTTAAGTGAAATTAATAATGCAAAATTCGAAAAATTAGAAGATAACTTAAATTTTTTAGCTAATACCACAAGAAATCAAATTGATTTAACAGTTCAAGCTTTCAAGGAAACCTTTCAAATATTCTCAAGAGACCTACAGAAGTTGAACTTTGATATCACCATGAGATTTGTTGTCCAACAAATGATAGATAAACTTCAACTTCTATTGACAAGTTATATGGGTGAACTGGAATGGTGGGACAATGTGTTCATTAACTTAAGAAGGGCACAATTACCCAGACAATTATTTGACAAGTTCAAGTTATTTGAACTATTAGAGACAATTGAAGGTAAACTAAAAAACATCTATAAAATTTCATTAAATCGAGAAGACTGGTTATTATTCTACAATCTCCCAATTGTAAATTATATAATTATAGAAGAGAAAGATAGACATAATGAAACCAAGAATTATTTATACTTGAAACTCAAAATTCCCATATCTCGTCATGATGAACAGACTTTGTATCAAATGATCACACCTCATGCTAATCCTTTCCCCTGTGCTAACATGAGTGAATGTTCATTTAGAGATAAAACAAAAAATGCTTTATTATCATTTAAAATAAAACCGATAACTTGGTTGAGAAATCCAGTCAATCAGAAAATCGATTTCACTGCTAACGCTGAACACTTCAGCTGTCAACAGACTTTTGATGAAAAGTTATGCTTCAGCTACAATCCAGAATTATTTCAATTACCCACATCTTGCACTAAAGCAATCATTTCATGGGACCTACCTCAAATAATAAATACATGTGAGTTTGAGCAAAGAGAATTGACTGATTACCGAGTGATCAAACTCAATAGCTATCAATACGTCTTGCATGGCTATTACATAGGAACAGTTTCTGAAAAATGCATTGCCGAAGAGCCAGTCGCCAAACCATTAGACACAGCCTGGGCTAAGGTTTTGAGTATAAAAAGAGGTTGTGAGGTATTTGTCCCCAAAACAGGACAAACGCTTTTCGGAGCTTTCTCAGAACCGCTTTCAGGCCAATTCGAGTTAGTCAACATTGATCTTTATTCACCAATTGTGGAAAAGATAACAGATTTATTGAATAAGCCACTCAAATTAGAAGAAAAATTAGGAGACTTATTTCAGCATAATTTGACAAAACTTGAACTAAATCATACATGGGACAAACTCTTTACCGAGTTGAGTAGTGAAGGGATGTCACAACTAAATAAGGCCTCAATACAAATTACTAGGCAATTGTCTGCGGACATGCAAGAATTAGCCACAAGATTTCAGAACTTTACATTCAAAAGTAGTTTTTGGTCAATCTTCACCGTAGCTGGCGATTTATTATCACTATTGATAACAATCATTCTAATATTCACTACACTAACTTACAGTCGTTTTTTCGGATTCCTTGGATTAGGTATTGAGATTATTAGCCCTACTCCAGTAGAAGCTTTTCAATTGATACCTGATATTCATTTATTACCTCAAATATCTGTCGATGTTTTACAGGATGTTTTGTTTATTTCATGGCTATGTAAAGTGATTTTAGTTGTAGTCTTTATAGTATTTTTAATTCTATGTTATACTACAAAATGGTTTAGAACCATTAGAATTAGTAATCATTATGGTTCTTTCACTGACAAATCAATAGGAACAAGATCGAAGTTTGCATTGCATCTCAACATCTATAACAAAACTAAATTCTTTACTCAAATGAGAATTGAAAACATATACATTAAGATTCCATTGGGAATTTTTACACAAGAGAATGTACAGAGCATTAAATGTAAAAATTCTATAGCGACCTGGTTTATCACTGATCGGAGTGACCGGAAATTGACTCTGAGTGACAATTTACATTTAATTGGGATTTCCAAAAATGGACGACGACTGAGAACAATAAATCAACCAATTAACATACCATTGAATCAAATAGTTTGGACTTCGAATCCTAACCCTTATGCATTTAAACTATTGAACAACTATGACTTCGCTGTCGTAACAATTATCCGTGAACTTGATTCAGTCATAGAAAATAGAGTGAGATTTGCACCGGGAACACAAGCAACCGAGCCTAATTCTTTCGAAATGACCACACCACTCCTTGTTTAATAATTTCGAACTCAGTTAGGATCACATCATAACACAACTAATTCATTGAACGATATCACAAAAAACCAAACTCATAGAAATCCCAGCGACCGATGAACTTCACCTTATATCTTCATACTAGTGGAAGAGTGATTTCAACGGTCCTACATTTTAAATGGCAGAAAAAGACCCAACCAGTCCAAAGGACTTCGCAGAAACTTTCCACCAAACGCTCCCGTCTCATTTCTACGACGACCCCAATTCCACAATCCCAGACACCGAAGTCAAAGTGAGAATGGAAAACAATCCGTATTACTCAACAGTACCAGAAGAAGTCGTAATAGCTGGACGTCCTCCGACCCCCATACCGACCATTAGTACGCCAAGGTCAAACATGTTGAAAATACCGAATCTGAGCAATTTTAAACCAAGATTGTACGATGGGAAAAGTGATCCTCGACTTTGGCTGCTCCATTTCGAAAGTTATGCTAAAGCATTCTTCCTATCAGATGAACAGAAATACAGTATCGTTTTCCTCTACTTACGCCCTCCGGCGTCAATGTTCTTCGCCAATAACGAATTACAATTTGAGAACAATTGGCTAAAGTTCAAAGATTTGTTTGTGAAACGATTTATCCATAGCCTACACGACCTGATTCTAACTGAGTCTATCATAAGAGAGAAGCAATACGGAGATGACGTGGACTCGTATTGGGAATCGAAGCTTGCTTTGATCAAACTAACCAGTCCTAACATGAATCAGAAGGATTGCATGAATGCGTTATTCTCTGGTTTAAACCAAGAACTTAGAACAGAAGTCTTAAGAAATATGGTCTCGAGGAGATGTGAGACACCCGACGAGCTACAAACATTAGTAAAGGAAGTTCATGAACTACAAAAGTATCAAAAAGAAGCCAAGAAAGCAAATGATGCCAGCTATTTCAAGGCTAACGAATTGTCCCTCTTCGAGAGAGACCAAAGACAAACAAAACCAAGAAATAACGAAAATTTTAACTTTCGAAAAATGGAACGAGCCATAGACGACATTCGTCGCTCTATTCCTAAAGATGTTAAACAAGATCAACAAAACTCGTCGAAAGTAGTAATGCCGGACCAACGATTTAACCCAGGAGCGAAAGAAGCAGACACTAGGCGTCTGTCACCCGCTGAATATAAGAAACACATGGCATGTCATAATTGCGGAGAGAAAGGACATTTCAGTCGGGAATGCCCGAATCCCCGGCAGGGAAACGACGAGAACCGAGATTAAATGGAGAAGTCAATCTCGTGTTAGCGGACACTTCTCCACCGAACTCGATGACCCTAATGAAACAAACAATCACCCTGAACCGAAAACCCTTTAAAGCAATCATAGATTCCGGATCTACATTATCACTCATTCATCCGAAACTCATACAAATTTTGAAGGTTAGTCCTAAGGAAAGGAGACTTCAAAATGTCCGACTTTTGGATCAAAGCCTTCATCAAATAAAAGAATTTATTAAATTAGAAGTCGAAATCAACAATGAAATTCATATACATGACTTCTTCCTCTATGACAAGTTGAGATATGAAGTATTATTAGGTATTGATTTTCTGAGGAAAACGAAAGTAGTGCTCAACTTCTCAAAAGATTTATTGAACGATTTCGTTAACAGCGAAATCTTCCCAGTAAAGGAAAACTCCTTTGTCCGAGTTCTTAAAGAGACACAAATTCCGCCACAAACATTAATGAAGATTCAATGTTATATTGAAACCGATATAAGCGTTGGCTATTTCAAACCTGATGAACGATTGTGGAATGATTTTGCAATCATAACACAACCCTGTTTAATGGAGATGGACAAAAGGTGTTGTAGTATATTTCTATACAACACTGAAAAATTTCCGACCTTCTTGTTTGAGAACTTCAAAATCGGTTCTATGAATGAAATCGAGAATGTCGATGAAGTTGGTTCAATCCTTCTCACTCAAGAGGAGTCATCGAATATCACGGACAAAGAATTCAATATAATTTCAGGAACTGAAGATCAAAGACAAGAGATTATGAAATTATTAGAAAAAAATCGACATCTTTTTGGTGATAACGTATCACAAGTGGGACTAGCAATTGGAATTGAACACGAGATCAACTTAGAGACGGATAAACCAATTTCATTACCACCATATCGCGCATCTATCAAAGAACAGAAGATAATTAGAGACCATGTACTAGAAATGTTAGAGAACGACATTATAGAGAAGAGTAACTCTAATTATAGTTTTCCGGTAGTCTTGGTAACCAAGAAAAACGGCAAGATTAGATTTTGTATAGATTTTCGCAAATTAAACGGGATAACGGTGAGAGACAAGCACCCTCTACCGGTCATAACCGATACAATAACCCGAGGAATAATAAATGCCAAGTTTTTTAGTGTAATGGATTTATTATCAGGTTATTGGTGTATTAAAATCAAAGAAAGTGACAAACCGAAGACTGCCTTCATTACTCCGGATGGATTATACCAATTTAAGCGATTACCTTTTGGATTATGTAATGCACCATCAACTTTTCAACGTTACATGCAATCAATACTTCAAGGAATTCTTTACGATTTTGTCCTTGTTTATTTGGACGATTTTATTATTTTTTCGAATACATTTGAAGACCACTTGCGCCACCTACAACTAGTATTCGATCGTATCCAAGAAAACAACTTAAAACTTTCAATTGAAAAGTGCAAATTTCTTTGTAACGAAGTTTTGTATTTGGGACACATGATCAGTGAGCAAGGGATCAAACCTAATGAAGAGAAAATCGCAGCAGTTATCAAATTTCCGAGACCAACCAAAGTGAAAGAAATTCAGAGTTTTCTCGGGCTTTGTAACTATTATCGATTGTATGTGAAAGACTTCGCTTTCATTGCCCAACCACTCACTAAGCTGACAAGGAAGGAATCTCAGTTCCTTTGGTCAGAGGACTGTCAAGTAGCTTTCGACACTTTGAAAGAGAAACTTACGACTGCGCCATTATTGGCCATGTTCAAAGAGGATTGCGAGACAGAAATTTTCACGGATTCATCAAACTATGGCATGAGCGCTATCCTTGGACAAATACAAGAAGGGAAACATGTAGTGATCAGTTACAACTCAAAGCTTTTTAATAAAGCTCAACTAAACTACACAATCAGTGAAAAAGAGGCACTCGCAATCATATTCGCAGTGACGAAATACCGCCATTACCTATGGGGCAATCACTTCACTATATGGACAGATCATGAACCTTTGAAATACATTTTCAAGATTAAATCTCCAAACGGCCGTCTTATTAGATGGTCTTTACTTTTGTCCGAATTTTCATATGAGGTCAAGTATAAGCCAGGGAGCAGTCATACAAATGCCGATGCTCTATCACGCGCCCCTGTCGAAGCTCCAGATGACCAGACTTATGAGCCACAAGTCTTCCTTGTTCAACCAGAAAACGAAGATGAAGAACAGGACAACAATGAAATACCTGAAGACCAGATTCAATTAATCAGACAAAGACAGGAACATGACCCTTGGTGTAGGAAGTTAAGACACGCGTTCATTCACAATGAAAACTTTCCGTCCAAGCAAAAGTATAGATTTCAAGAAGGCATTCTTTATCGAAGAACTTTTGACTCATTTCGTCAGCCAATGCTCGTGTATGTACTGCCACAAAGTATGCGAGCAAACATACTACGTCAGTTTCATGAAGACGAAACATACGGGGGGCATTTAGGTTCGGCCAAAGTCTATTAAAAGATTGCCAAAAGATTTTGGTACAAGAACATCGAAAACACAGTCATAGACTATGTGAATTCTTGTGAATTATGCCAGATAAACAAACCAACGACACAACCGGAATTGGGTTTGATGCGCCCGGAAGAACCTGCAGAAGAGGCTTGGCACACAGTCTCAATTGATTGTCATGGCCCTATCAACCCAGTTACAACTAAAGGTAACAAGTACATAGTTGTACTTGTTGACCACTTTACAAAGTTCGTCGAGATAAAAGCTTTAAAGAACACGAGAGGGGATACTATTGCTGAATGGCTTTGCGACGAAATCATTCTTCGTCACGGAGCTTTTGAAAGAATTCTCTCCGACCGCGCCACATATTTCACGTCCGCCTTTATGGAAGACTTGTTGAGGATCATCAAAGCAAAACACTTGATGAGCACTACGTATCACCCGCAAAGCAACGGAATTGTAGAGCGATCAATAGGTGTTATAATGAGAATTTTAAAGAATTATGTACAGGAAGGGTTACGAACAGCCAACAATAGAACAACTATTAAGAATCGATGGGATGTATATTTGCCTAAAATTCAGTTCGCCTATAATTCTAGTGTACACGCTTCAACTAAGTTTCCTCCCTTTGTATTATTGTATAATCGAGAGGTAAAGATCCCTCTTGATGTAGCTATGAGAACTCCGAGAAGTTCTAAATACGGACGATCGTATGTTGAAGAATTGTCCGACGCTTTACAGTTTGTCACACTTCGGATTGGGAAAGCTCAGAATGAAAGCAAGCATTACTACGACGAAGAACACAAAGATGTGGAATTCGAAGTCGACGAATTAGTTTCACTCTGGACGCCAAACCGCCAAGTCGGGATGAGCACCGCGCTTCTCAATCAAGTGACTGGGCCATATCGTGTCATCGAAAAGATGTCACCATTGGTTTACCGTATCCAGAACGTCAACATTCCACAACAACGAAAGCTGACACATGTTCAACGACTTCGAAAGTGGCATAACCGACCAATCGAAGGCATCGAAGTACCAGCCGCTGTTGAACAATAACTTTTGTTTTATTTTATAATTAACTATTGTTTTTATTACATTGTATTTTGGTTATGGTTATATTGATTTCACTTTTTATTCCCTTTGTAAATACACCTGTAATTTTTATTTTTTACTACTTTTATCATTACTGATAACAAAGTCGATTGAGGACAATCGACTGGTGAGCGCGGAAGGTATGTCATGAGCATAAGCTCTGACACCGGGACACAAAAAACATAGACTAGAGTGCACTCACCTATTATCGATTATTGATTTAATCACAGGGTTTATATCACATAGTATCACATTTAGTTTATTATCACAATACATTACCGGATTAAATGTTTTCATGATTAATTATGACAGATAGGGTTATGACTTAGATTATGAAACGTCTCTGTCTAGCCAAAGGGATGACTGTAAGGAAGACAGAGACGTTCCGGACTAGAATACACTCATTGTTTATGAGTTTGTACTTTCATAACTGGATTGTATGACTTAGATTATGATTAGATTAGACATGGAAACGTCTCATTCTCCCCATAATGCACAACACCAGGGCTTATATACTAAATCCTAGACTATACTTAGAGGCCTATCATCCAATCATAGGTGATGACTCTATCTACGAGAGTGGAATCAGTATGACGTTTAAGGAATCATTCCGAGTATATTTGTATGACGTTCAAGGAATCAGTATGACGTGTAGGGAATTACTATGACGATCGTGGAATAATTCTAAGTATAGTAATAACACTGCCTTCGTCACAGGGATACAGTTATTCTGCTTTCGTCATCATTATAAGTTATACTTGAAACGTCACTGCTATTTTATATTGTTCCTACATCAGGACTGTATGGGATCATGCACTAGGCATGAAAGCAGTACAATCACTAGGGACATAACGTGTAATGCCTTTCTGGATCAGTACCATTAAACACTTTCCAGGATTGTGTGACCAAAAATATTTGAGTCAATCAAGTACATTGAGTCATCAAATCAAGGGCAAGTCAAGGATACAATATTTATCACCATTTTATTAAATGTTGGGAAAATAGATTTATTATTCCATAATATGTTATTTACTAAGGGAGTTAAACCCAAATGAAAATGATAAATTTAATTTATATATTTAAATATCAAAGCACTGAAATTGATACGAAAATAGTATCAAGCTCAAATTATCACCAAAATTATACTAAACTCTCTAGACATGAATCAGGCAATACTTCTCAATTGCCATGAGTTCAGTAGAATTGACGATCAATTCCTAATTGATTGGACAATAAACAAGAACACAACCACTGTCTATGAGGCCGTTCCCTATCCATACACAAGTGATTTGATATACCGTTCTATAAACGAGACTCACTATAAGTGGTGCGGACCTATGCTATTGATCCCCGAGTACTTCTCCCGACTCGTCGATGTCAAGTAAGTTGACTTAATATTGGTTAACATTCATGAAAAAGAGGATAATTTTCAGGATAAAGGTGTGGCCGATACAGACCGTGGATGAGTTGGGAATGATGTACGCACTCCGCGAACCCCAAGACCTGCCGCATATGGTTCTCGCGACTACACTCGCCTCTCAGTTCTGTGAGCTCTTCATTGATAGTGGATTTGAAAGGTATATACGATTGACAACGTTTGTGGGATTCATGGGTCCGCCCAGTGTTATGGCCAGAACAAGGAGAGGTAACAATTTTCCTATAGGGAAGCCATTTATCATCAATTCAACATTTTTCAGAACGAGATAAGCTCTACAAACAATTCCAAATTTTCAGTTATGATGTATATATTGGGATATTATTATCAATTATATTGATGTCATTATTGGTCGGGATATTCGACAAATCAATCAAATCCTTTATGACTAATATGTGGGCTTATATTTCGGTAATCCTTTCCGATTGCTATTCGATTAGACCGAAGACAACCGTTGATAGACTGCTATCCGGAGTATGGCTTATGTCATGTACTGTACTGTTGGCCGCCTTTTCAGGTCTATTGAGGGATCAGTCTATGAAACCGAATCCAATCCATTGGATCGACACTTGGAATGACTTATTTGAATGGAAACATATGAACATTCAGACAACGACCACAAATCCCATTGTGAAATATGTGGACAAATTTCCTAATGAATCTTTGTCAATTGACTTCTCAAAGCGATTGGAAAAGTTCGAGGACATAGACCTCGAAACTGGAGCCCAAGACTACGATTATGAACGGGTTAGTTCTGGTAAATTGGCAATTGTAGCAACTCCCGAGTATTTGAGAAGTTTGAAAAAGCACCTTGTTAACACATACCAATTGGAGGAAGATCTTGATTTCCATGTCTCAAATTCTAACGCCTCTAATGAGTTCTATTGGTTGCAATTACATAGGACTAGAGTCCCTGAACAAAGTGTGCGCAAATTTAACATGATGTAAGTTAGAATCTCGTGATCAATCTAATTTTATTTTTGGTAGTATAACTCTTCTCCGTGAAAGTGGAATATATCCTGAACTACAGAAGCGAGTTCTTAATCCTGGTATGAATATTGATCGCAAGGCTGACGACAAACAAGTATTCAAAGATATGTCAATCATTGAAATCATAGGATTACTAATACTTTTTATTATATTTATTTTAGTTTCATTACTTGTATTTTTAACTGAATTATTTATATCTAAGTTGTACTAAAAATTAGAGAATTATATTAAAATAGGAAAAAAGTTAAGTAAATGTGTCTAATTTGATACTATTATACAGAAAGCAAGTAAAAATTACAAAATCAACATTTAATTTCAATCCATAGATTTAATATTATTCTTTATTGGAAAAAATTAAAACATTCTACAAATAATAACATAGTGATTAATACAATTATTTACGTGTATTTATTGATAAATAAATTAAAATGCAATGGTTAATAGTTTCTTTCCATATCTACTGATCATCAATCTGTACATAATTTTCTCTGTTATTATTGCCAAAAGGGAAATGGTATTAAAAACTTCATAAAGAATGAATATTCCGGCGATTTGGTTGAGTGCCATAACTTCAAAGACATGTCTTCCCTCTACTGTTTTGTCCAAACTTTTATCGATATTGAAGACTCGATTCTGTAGTTCCGAATATATTCCACTCTCTCGTAAAACAGCAATTCTAGAGAAGTAAGATTTAACATGGTTGAATATGAGCGACAAACTTACACATGGTTGAATCTCCGGGTGAAGTAAGGTTTCATTTTTGTTCGATGCAATTGAAGATAATAAGGTTGGGAAACATATCCCGAACTCGAGATATGGAAATCAATATCTTCTGTCATATGATAATCAAAGATAAGTTGCCTTTTGATGACTTGAAGGTAATTCAGACCCTTTACGATCGCCAGTTTACCAGAACTGACCCGATCGTAGTCAAAGTCCTTCACTCCGGTCTCAATATCTGTTTCCTCTATTATCTCCAAACGTTTATTGACTTCTTCATACTGTGGAGGACGGGGTGAAGAGAATATGAATCTAACGAATGGATTGGTATTCGTGGTAACGATATTCATATGTTTCCACTCATATAAGTCATCGAAAGAGTCGATCCAATG